>CABHPH010001182.1:69329-81656 GCA_902168325.1 Peromyscus nudipes | reverse complement strand
TTTTTTTTTTTTTTAAGGTAGGGTGTCTCACTCTGTAGCCCAGTTGAGCTCACATTTGCTACAATCCTCTTGCCTCAGCTCTCCCAAATTAACTGAGAGATTACAGGCCAGGTGTGCACCATCATACCTTACTTTGGAGATGTTACAGCTTATTTATTTGCATTTTTGTCACTCTGTCTAGGGATGGCTTTAGGGTTGCCCATCCTGTCCCCCTTCAAGTGACTTGTGTCTTTTTTTCATTAAGAAGGTTGGAGCCAGGGTCACATTACCAGGCTGTAAGTTGTACATTGCTTGAGGAGACAGCTGGCCCGGCTCTGTAGTGTCCCACCTCGGCTCTGCCACTACTTGAAATTTCCTTCGCATGACTCAGTTAAAAAAAAAGAAACAGAAAAGACTAGGGATCAGAGCGAGCCAGTGCATGGGAGGAGAAGGCAGCGTGCTTCCCGTTCTGGGCTGCAAGGGTCTTTGTGCAGGCTTCAGGGAACTAGCCAGTCTCTAGCCTGTGCTGAACCGAGGGAATCCCTCCCCGCTTCTTCACCTTGGAGGAACTCAGATGCTGGAGGATCTCCTGCAATTTTAGTTAGGAATATAAACCAAATAGAACAGAATTTATTTCTGTTTCATGATATGACTGTCTTTAGGAGGGTGGGGATGGTTGAGAGAAAATCAACCAATAGAGATTTGCATGAAGGCAGACTTCCAGTTACCCGTGGACTGGTTAGTTTTATGTCAACTTGACACAAGTTGTATTCATCAGAGAGGAGAGAGCCATAATTGAGAAAATGCCTTGTGGGAGTCCACTCTCACCTTTTGAAGGGTTCTTAGGTAGAGGAGAGAGGAATTAAGAAATGATAGAAAGAGAGACCTCAACGAGAAGAAAGACAGAAACACAGGATAGCTTTGGGAGGGCCTGGGTCAATACCCACCAGCTTTGTCCTTTGTTGAAAGGGCTTTTTATAACATGCCAGGAGGAGAGGCAAAAGATCTCCCCCTTGCTAGATCAAAGCACACCATACAGCCAAGTGTAGACCCTTCCAAACATCTGGCAAACACGCTCGTGGCCAAATCATCTCCTTATGCAGCCCTGCTAGGTAAAGCAAGCTCAGATTCTCTGACCCTGAGTAATTCCTCACTAGGAAGCCTCTGTGGGCTCCCACAGTGCCTCCATAAGATCAGGCTGTAGACAAGCCTGTAGGGCATTTTCTTAATGAATGATTTACAGGGGAAGGCCCAACACATTGTGGGCAGTGCCATCCCTGGGCTGGTGGTCCTGGCTTCTATAAGAAAGCAGGCTGAACACTATGGAGAGCAAGCCAGTAAGCAGCACTCCTCTATGGCCTCCGCAACAGCTCCTGCCCCCAGGTTCCTGCCCTGTTTGAGTCCCTGTCCTGACTTTCTTTGATGATACACAGTGACATGGAAGTGTAAGCCAAATAAACCCTTTCCTTCCCAAGTTGGTTTGGTCATGGTGTTTCACCACAGCAATAATAACCCTAAGTCAACCCAGAAAGAGGGCAGGGCCCTCTCTGGTCTTTTGGCTCTTCTCTTCCTGTGCCCAGCCTGCCTAGGGTTAGCTCCTTAGCAGGGTTCAAAGGAATCCTGGCTCCTGCCTGTTGGCTCGTTGTCCTCATGGTTTGTTCCCTGTTGGGGATGTTTCTCTTGTTATTGCTTGGGTTTCTTGAGACAGGGTCTCATGTAGCCCAGATTGGCCTTGAACTCGCTATGTGGCCAGGCTGACTAGCATCCCATCCCACATCTTTTCACACCCTGTATCTTTGGCTTTATAGACCCAGACGCACACTGGTACAAAACATAGAAAGAAAAGCAAGCCTATCACGGTGGCACAGACCTGTAATCCCAGCACTTGGGTGGTGGAGGCAGAAACGTCAGGAGTTCAAGGTCAGCTACAGAATGAAACCCTGTCTCAAACACCAAACCAAACCAAACCACTACCATTGCCCTTCCCAAGGTGGCTGTGGCTTCAGCTGATACGCTGTAGATAAGTGCCCCAAGTCACTTCTGATTTTAGAATGCTTTGACATTTTTAAAGGTTAAAAAAAAAAATTAAGAACTAGATACATGAGCACTGCATCTAAATCTCTCCTGCTTTCCCAACTCCTCCTGCGTCTCCCTTCCTCCCACTCCAACTCACAATCTCTTGTTTATTGTGAAATATTGCACATCCACGCGTGTATCTATAACCTGCTGAGTCCATTTAGCATTGCTTGCATGCACATGTGTGGAGGGCTGACCCCTTGTGGTTGGATGGCCTCTGAGGGGTGCTTCTCCCCAGAGGAAACGGATTGTCCTTCTCCGGGAGCTGTTGGTCACCTGGACCTCTTCAACTGTGAGTGGAAGCTTGTGGAATTTCTCTATTATGCTGGCATCCAGCTGGTGTGACTACACGTCCATATTGTTGAGATTTTACGGGTGTTTTCCCTGTCATGTCTAGAGGTCGCTATCTAGTCTAGTAGCAGATGTCCTGGTCTTCTGGCTTTCATAATCTTTTGTTCCCCCTCCCACAGCTTTCCCTGAGCCTGTGCGTAGGAGTTGTATTGCAAATGTATCATGTGGGGTGGGTACTCCATGATCTCTATCCTCTGCATTTGACCACTTTGGATCCTGTAATGGTCTCCATCCATTGCGCAAAGACGCTTCTTTGATGAGGGGTAAGAGTGACTTTTTTTTTTTTAATTTATTTTGGTTTTTCGAGACAGGGTTTCTCCGTGTAGTTTTGGTGCTTGTCCTGGATCTCACTCTGTAGACCAGGCTGGCCTCGAACTCACAGGGATCCGCCTGGCTCTGCCTCCCGAGTGCTGGGATTAAAAGGTGTGCGCCACTGCCGCCTGGCAAGAGTGACGTTTATCTGTGGGCATAAGGATAAATAATTAGAATATAATTAGAAATTATACTGGTTTAGGAAAGTGGCAGTAGTAGACTGTTTTTAGGATCTGTGTTCTCTCCGGCCATGGGTGGTTGGCTGGGTTTACAGTACCACGCATGAATTCCCTATTGTTGAGTGGGCCTGAAGTCCAACAGCGCCACTAGTTCACCAGTGTGGAAATCTCGCTGGGCCAGCCAGTTCATTGTTGTGGTTCCTAGTGGTTTACGGCTAGGTAGGACAACAGGTCACTCCTCTCTCTCAGCAGCTTGCAAAGCACCTTCCGATAGATAATACTGTGAGAGCTAGTAATCGGGGAGGAGGCTTCCAGGGCGGTTCCCGCTCAGTTCGCCGAGTCTTGTGTTTAAGTTTGTGATGTTTTAAGCAATAGGGTCTTTTTTTAATTAAAAAAAAAAATAGAATGTTAAGCCAGGTGGTGGTGGCACATGCAGAGGCAGGTGGATCTCTGAGTTTGAGGTCAGCCTGGTCTAGAGAGTGAGTTCCAGGACAGGTACCAAAACTACACAGAGAAACCCTGTCTCAACTCTCCCCTGCTCCCAGTGAATATTATTATGGCTATCATTATTTTTAAAAATGTCTTGTTTTATTTTCTTACTGTTCCTTTGAGAATTTGATACAATGTGTTCTGATCATATTTGCTTTGTCCACGCTCCTCAGATGCACCCCTGCTTCCCTTCCCCCCCAGCTGCCTGTCCTCACTGTCATTTTCTCCCCCAGATGCACCCCTGCTTCCCTTCCCCCCAGCTGCCTGTCCTCACTGTCATTTTCTCCCCCAGTTTGTGTTGTCCGTGTGTTCTTGGAGGAATGGGCTTCCACTGGAGTGTGGTCCACTTACCAAGAGGCTGCACTCCCCTGGAAAGCTGACTTTTCCTCTCCCAGCACTAACCGTGTGAGTTTGTATGTGCAGCTGCCCTGCTGAGTTCCGAGGACATTGTTTCCCTGTATTCATCCATCACTTCTGTCTTACAGTCTTTCTGCCTCCTCTTCCAGAATGATCTCTTGAGACGGCTGATCCCATCACCACCACAAGCCGATGCATGCGTCACTTTACACAGTTCAGGACCTAATTCCAGGTTGTGTCAAGTTGACAATTAAAGCTAATCATTGCAGGGCTTTATTTTATTTTATTACTTTACTTTATGACAGAGGCTCAGTATATAGTTCAGGCTGCTCTCCAACTTACCATGATCCTCTTGCCTCCGTCTCCATAGGACTGGGATTGCAGGCCCACCCCGCTCAGCTGGCAGGCATCTTCTGGAGTGCCTAACTCGTCCTTTGAGAGAGGCAAGGGCCTCTCAGTGACACTTGTCTCCCTGCAGGTGCAGCCCTGGCATGCCTGCTCCTTCCCTTGCTCACCTTGAAGGGCTGCAGGAATCTACCTGCAGTGGTGGGCGGCAGAGCCAGTCCTCACACCTCCCCCACACCACTTCCTCCTTCATTTCTCAGCAGCCTCTTCTTACGCCGCTTGTCATTCTTGGTCTTTTCATCCAAGCAGCTTAATTCCGTTTCCTGTCTCCTCTCACCCCTCGTGACATAGCGAACGCGTTCCTTCTGCCCCATTGTCCAGATGGACGCCGAGTTAGCGGGATTGCTTAGTCTATTTTTCACCCTCACTTTGCTGCTCACTGTCCTCGCTGCACTCCATAGGCTCTCTACTCCAATTGTGGTCCACAGTCACCGTTACTTGTTAAGAAGAATCTCATCCCTGTCGGAACAGGGATCGGGAGTCTTCAGTCATGCTGTGGTGACTGTAAGTTACATTCAAGGGACGCTGTGAGCATGCCTACACTCCCTACCCCCTACCATGCCTGTTTCTAGACTTGCCTTGAACATGTGTACCCCACGCATGCTCCTTGCTCTCTCTCCTCACTCCCCCGTGTTTTTTTTTTTTTAATGGCCTCGTTCTATTGTCTAGGCTGGCCTTAAACTTGCCGTGATCTTCTCACACCAATCATATCTGACTTAGTGTTCCAGAGTCTTCATTTTTGTTTGCTCTCGAGTTTCTTTTGGGAGTCGTGAGGGAGGGAACACACTGATCTGGGTAGATTACGGGAAGAAGGAGTGAGCATGCTCACTGGCTTTCTCCTCTATCAGTCTTTGCTGCTGAGCAGCCTTGTGTGCAGCTGGGCTCTGTGTGCCACACCATACAGCCATTCTGGGGCAGGGATGCCGGCCATCTCTGTGGTCTCAGATTGAGCATCCACACGGAAACTGGAGAGGAGAGGATAAAGACGGAACAAAATAAGCCCCGTCCTGGCGGCCGGTGAGGTGAGGAGAGTAAGGAAAGGGGGACTGCCTGTGTTCGTGAGCCTGGTTCAGACCTTGGTGTTGTCTTGGGGAAAATCTTTTAGATTTTGATGGTCTTTCCTTGGGTCAGCGGAGAAACTTTGAAAAGTCCTATTTGCCACACTCTTCCCCCACTTCACCCTAAGTCAGGCCTGGTGGTGTGCTCCTGTGAGGGGGCTGAGGCAGGAGGACCGTCATGAGTTCAAGGCCAGCCAGGTCTAAATGAGATGAGCCTGTCTCAAAGGTAGAAGCAAAGCAAACATAAACATGGTCTAGAGAGATCGCTCCGTTGGCAAAAATGCTCGCCACACAGAGTAAGATTTGAACTTGATTCCCTAGCATGCGGCAGAAAGCTGTGTGTGGAAGCACGATGCTGTAATCCCAGCATCAGGGAGGTGGATAAGGAGGACCCCAGGGACTTGCTGGCCTGCCAGTCCAGCTAAGCGAGTGTTCCAGGTTCACTGAGAGGCCTGTCTTCAAAATCTAGGAGGGGAGCCATAAAGCACCCAACGTCAGCCTGTGTTTGTTATATGCACTTGTAAACACATACACAGACAGAGAGAGAGACAGAGAGAGAGAGAGACAGAGAGAGAGAGACAGAGAGAGAGACAGAGAGAGAGAGACAGAGAGAGAGAGACAGAGAGAGAGACAGAGAGAGAGAGACAGAGAGAGAGAGACAGAGAAAGAGAGAGACACAGAGACACAGAGACGCAGAGACGCAGAGAGAGAGACAGAGAGAGAAACAGAGAGAGAGAGAGAGGTCCTCAAACCACAAATCCCCCCTGTCCTTGGAACTGTGGTATGGTTACATTTGTTTCTTTTCCCCGGCCCCATAGCTCAGTTTGTGCCGATAGAGGGAGGAGACTGGATTACTGCTGAACCAGCACTCCTTCCTTCTAGCAAACTCCTGATGCATGGTGAAGTTCTGGGTATGGAGAAGGGAGAAGTATTTCCTAGGTCCCCTCCCAGGGTGTCTTATATGGGGACAGGGTTCCCTTCTCTCTGGAGGAGGGCCATGAGTACACCCAGAAGGTAAATGTGTTCCATTTCTCTGGACCCAAAAACAGGAGCTGGACACACCCCCTACATAGGCAAAGCTTCATTCAGTAAACTCTAAAATTTGAAAAATGCATTTATGGGAGACTGGGCTCTTTGGACTCTCTTGAGTTAGACATCTTAGTGTCAGTAAGGGAAGGCAGGCCCAACAAGGAGCGGCCTGCTTTAAACAATGGGGAACATAGCCTCTTTTTAGAGTCCAGCAGAAGCCTCAGCTTACACATGCAGTTAGCTAATTAGAGCCATTGTGAGCTGCTCTCCTTTACTCTAAGAAATCCTTGCATGAGGTCAGGTTTCCCTTGGCTGCCTTCCTGGTTGGACTTTGTATTTGCCATTTAAAAAAAAAATCAGTTCTTACTGTTGATGTGTGGCAGTAATTTAGTGCAATAATTTAGAGAAAAATTTACAGGGCATATTAGCATGTATTCCTCTAATCTGTGCCCTTTGATACTAAAACTTATGCTAATTTCAGAGGGCTCCATTTCCTTAAAAGGAAGAGTCTATGAATCTAGCAGGAGCCAATTAAGGGAGGATCACTGGCTTCAGAGGTGGCTGGGTGATGTGAGAGGTTAGTCACATTTTCAGGCTAACAATCCAAATATAGAGCCTACTAATGTCCGGAACCACACATGCAAGTTTGATATTTATTGTTATTGTTGTTGTTTCTTTTTTTTCTGGAGCCCATGCTGCTATTATATTGGGGTTCTTTGGACTTTTTTTTTTTTTTTTTTTTTTTGGTTTTTCGAGACAGGCTTTCTCTGTGTAGCTTTGCACCTTTCCTGGAACTCGCTTTGGAGACCAGGCTGGCCTCACTTACAGAGATCTGCCTGGCTCTGCCTCCCGAGTGCTGAGATTAAAGGCGTGCGCCACCACTGCCTGGCAACTTCTTTGGACTCTTTTGAGTTAGTCAACTTTATGTGAGCAAAGGAAGGCAGGTCCAACCAAGAGTGGCCTTCCTCAGGCTCTTTTTAAAGACTCCATTTGCTACTCTTAAGGAGTGGATGATCCCTAGAAACTCAAAGCTCATGCAAAATGTTTTTCTGAGGATCATAAAATCGTTGCAGATTTTTAAAATACTGAATCTTACCATATTCTCACCTCTTTAAGAATGCATGGCTAGGGGGGCGGGGTGGCAGGAGGGGTAACGGGGTGATCTATGACTGATATGTAAAGTTGAATTATATTGTAAAATAAAATAAAATAAATTATAAAAAAAAAAAGAATGCATGGCTAGGCGGGCAGTGGTGGCGCATGCCTTTAATCCCAGCATTTGGGAGGCAGAGGCAGGCGGATCTTTGTGAGTTCGAGGCCAGCCTGGTCTACAAAGCGAGTTCCGGGAAAGGTGTAAAGCTACACAGAGAAAACCTGTCTCAAAAAAAAAAAAAAAAGAATGCCCAGCAAGCCAGGTGTTGGTGGTGGTGGTGGTGGTGGTGGTGGTGGTGGTGCACACCCTTGATCCCACCACTCAAGGCAGAGGCAGGCGGATCTCTGAGTTTGAGGCCAGCCTGGTCTACAGAGTGAGTTCCAGGACTTCCACAGCGTCATAGAGAAACCCTGTCTCTAAAAACAAAACAAAACAAACAAACAAAAATACATAGCTCTCTGAAGGAGCATTAGTAAAGTACCACTCACCTTGTTTGCTTTGACATCAAAATCCCTGTGCACATCTTACGTTTAGACAAGAGTCGGTTAATTAATAGAGCTCAGATGCTGAGGGCAGGCAGGAGCATAGCTCATCTCACTTTAAGACCCAGAATAAAACCAGACATGGTAGTGTGTGCCTGTAATCTCAGCACTCTGGTGGGTAATGCAGGAGGATTGCCATCAATTGTAGGCTCATCTGAGCTACCTAGTAAGTTTGAGACCAGTCTGGGCTACTGATTGAATCCCAGCCTTAAAAACACTGACAGAAAAGCTGGACGTGGTCGTGCACACCCGTCATCTTAGCGTGCAGAAGGCTAGGACGAGAGCAGCTCACATCTAGAGGCAGTCTGGGCTACACAGCTAGACTGTGCCACCCCACAGAAAAGCCTTAGACTGTGGATGAAACTCACCAGTTTGTAATGTTTTAAAACAAACCAGGTAAGATAGAAAAATATATTCTGTTTCTCCCTCTGGTCTGCCCAGCCCTCTGTATATGGGTGAGCCACAAGTTTGGGGGAGGGAGGACCCCAGGAGTGATTTCCAGTGGGTGAGAGAAAGCAGGGTAGGCCAGACCTGCTATATTCACCAGTGGAAAGGATGGGGCTGGCTCGAGGAAGAGGGAGGGGCTAAAAGGAAAGCAAGAAATGTTAACAGCTCACAAACACATGCTTCCTGCTTCCCATCTGCTTGTGATCAATTCTGCATGTTTAACGTCTAACTCAGCTTATGCCTTGCAGCCCAGCAATACACTGTTAGTTCCCCTGAGCAGGTCCTCAGAGAGGTAGCTGCGATCTTTTCCTGTGCTGGCTGGGCTGGCTGCTTCAGGGGTCTCCCTGTTACTTGGCATCCATGGTAGCCCAGGTCCTTCAACTGGACACTGCCCCTAGCTTCCTGTGGGGTCTAGTGGCAGGGGTCTTCACTGGCTTCCGGAATGGGGAGAACCTTGATGATCTAGACCTTTCTGTACCCCCACCTCCACTCATATTCAGCAGCCTGTGTACACAGCTCCCTGCCTGTCCTGTCTTTCTTGTTTTGGACTCTTATGTAGCTGAGGCTAACCACTGGTATCATTAGCCTTGGACTCTTGATCTTCCTGTCTCTATCTCCCATGTGTTATAATTACAGAGTTGTGCCATGATACCAGGCTATTTAAGTTAGTTCTAGAGAAATGAAGAGGAACAAAAAGAACAATTTTTTTAGAGCCCATGGATGGCACTCAAGTGTGTGTGCACTCACACCTGCAGTACGCATGCTGTTTGGGCAACATAAGGCTGTCTGTGCATGCGGCACACACTTTGCAATGCCTGCTCCCCCATGGGGAGTAGACATTGCTCCCCATGTACTTATAATCAACAGATTTTTTTGATTGATGCCAGAATGTGTTACAGGGCCGTGGAGACACTTCTGAGGGAGAAGTGTGAAGTAGATGGAAAACACTTGTCAGGTCTGACCCATGAGGTAATGGAATAAAACAGAGATGATGTGTGTCTGCGTGGCTCCCTGGGCATAGAGGAGATGCCAGTGTGTGGCTGGCTTTCTTGGGCTGTTTCTTGCATGTTCATGTAATGCCAGCTTCAGATCACTGCTGTATTGATGGGCAGTCACTAAGAAAAGTATTTCAGCGGAAAGATGTTCGCATTGATTGACATTTTAACCTCTTCTAGTGCAGGAGGGGAAATTCCAGTGCAGTAGGTTGGCGGCTGGAATGTGAGAGCCACGGTGAGAGCCGATGCTCGGCACGGTGCTGCTGCCCTACACTCCACACGCAGCACCACCACTGCAAGTTAGGGAGTGTCTGTCTGCTTCTCTGTGGGCTCATCTAGGAACGATAGCAGAAGGCAGGAGGTGCAGACTCCTCTAACGCTACAAGAGATTGTTTCCCATGCTGTTAGTGCATGTCAGAATTTCTATACTTTCTAAAGGCTGCTACTCCTTTGAGCATGCATACCACTCAGCTGCAGATGAACATTTGAATTGTGGCCTCCTCCTGGATATAGTTACTTTTTTTTATTTTAATTTTTATTTTTTTCAAAACAAGGTTTCTCTGTATAGTTTTGGTGCTTGTTCTGGATCTCGCTTTGTACTGGAACTCACAGAGATCTACCTGGCTCTGCCTCCCGAGTGCTGGGACTAAAGGCATGCGCTACGACCGCCTGGCTGCTTTTTTTTTTTTTTTTTTTTTTTTTTTTTTAAGGTAGGATGCTTTGTAGCTAAGGCTGACTTGTAAGTCCTAGGATGGCCTTAAACGTCTGCGTTTTCTGTCTCTACCTCCTGACAAGCGTCACCACACCCAGTTTCTGCAGTGCTAAGGATTGAACATAGGCTTTGTGAGTGCTAGGTAAGCCCTCTACCAACTGAGCCATACCCTCAGCCATGAGTTACATTCTTATGAACCTGGCTTATAGGATTTGAAACAGGAAATGGATTCAGCGCAGATCTGACCCTAAAGGATATCACAGTATCTTTGAGGAAAAAGCAAGTAAATCAAGTATTCTTTGGTTTCCTACAAAGGAGAGCTGTGGTAGGGATGAGCAGAGATTGCTGTGTGGCCTGAATTCAGTCCACGTAACCAGGCCTTGAAAGGCCATGAGAGTATGTATGTCACACTGTGATGGAAGGGTCTGGGGAGGGCTCTGGAGCCGAAGGAAGATGGACTCCATTCCAGAACTGGAAAAAGCTAGGATGTGGAGAGAGGTGAAATATTGCCAGAAGCATGGAAAACAACCAGGGAAAAGAAGAGAAAAGGTTTGGCCACGTACTAAAGAGAAGACAGCTTTCCTTGAAGCCCACTGGAACCATGGGAGGCTTTGGAGCAGCCACTGAGGAGACTGACAATGGATTTGGAAGGGGTTATGCCAAAGGCAGATGCTATAAAATGCTGCTGAAGGTTACTTTCTCTCTCCCCTTACCCTCCCCCCCTTTCTTTTTCTTTTTCTCCCTGACCTTTCTTTCCATCTTCCTTTCTGTTTCAAGTATCCTAGGCTGGCTTTGAACTACTGATCCTCCTGTATCAGCATCCTATGTGCCATCCATCTATCATTCATTCATTGCTTTATACATGTTTTCCGGCATCTATCATTCATTTGTTGCTTTATACATGTTTTCCAGCTGAGCAGTGTGGAGGATGCCTTCTCTCAGCCAGCAGAGAAAGGCACACTCTGTCTCTGGGACCAGGTTCCTCTGAGCCTTGTGTGAATGTGCTCAGTTTGCTCTTGGGTATCTATGAGAACAATTCTCAGAGAGGAGCTTGTCACCATTTGGGTGGGGGACAGCCATGGAGATATGAATATTTGCCAACATGAGGCAGGAGCATTTGTTTTGTGAGAGTGTTCACATATTGCCACGAGCTGTTCGGTCTGGAAGGATTTGTGCTGTGTCATCTGCTGGGAAGGCTGATAGTCAAGTGCCTTAGAAAAACTCGGGGAAAGAGGACCCACTTCCAGACTCTTACTGCAGGACTGTTGCTAAGTGGCATTCTCCCTCCCGCAGCTCTCATATGGTATTGTTTTGACAGGCAGGGAAGATGACTCATCTTAAAGAGACTTACTGAAATAGTCTGACAGTTTGCATAATTACATTAGCTTGAAGTTTGCTGTTACTGCCTGGATTATACAGTTCTTTATTTGTTTACTTATCCTCTCATAGAGATAATCGAAATGCATTCAGCTACCATCTAGGCGGCCAGAGAGACAGACAAATGACCTGATCTTAGTTCCTTTTCTATTGCTGTAATAAAGTGCCCAAGGCTGGGTCAGTGATAGAGGAAGAAAGGTTTATTTAGCTGTTTTGGAGGGTGAAAACCTCTGTTGAGGTCTTCTTGAATGGTGGTATCCCACTGATAAGAGATTCTGGGAGAGGGAGGGTGACAGAGCAAAGCTGGAGAGTCAAGGGCCTGCTTGCTCTTTTGTGTTACAGCTTGTTCTTGAGAGCTGGCTGACTGGGGTCCCGGAGAACTATCCTAGGTTTTTTTTTTTTTTACTGGAGCTGAGGACCGAACCCAGGGCCTTGCACTTGCTAGGCAAGCGCTCTACCGCTGAGCTAAATCCCCAACCCCTATCCTAGTCTTTTGCAAGAGTACCACTACCAATGATCTAAGTACCCATTAGGTCCTGCATCTTACCGGTTCCATCATCTCCACACTCAGGATTGAGCTTCTGGCACACACAGCTTAGTGGGACAGGTCACCTCAACCCACAGCACTGAGCATGCATGTTGCTTGTGGTAAGATCAAAAAAGCATCAACAAGTGATGTTTGGAGGGGGATGGGGGATGTATAGGGCACATGGTACCATGCCTGGCTTTTGACACAGAAGCTGGGCATCCAAACTCAGGTCCTCATGCTTTCATGGCAAGTACTTTACCACGGAACCATGTCCTCAGCCATATTTATTATTATTATTATTATTATTATTATTATTATTATTATTATTATTATTATT
>CABHPH010001182.1:21963-69229 GCA_902168325.1 Peromyscus nudipes | reverse complement strand
AACTCCAGATTCTGCTGTCTCCATCTCCCGTGTGCTAGTTAGAATTGTAAATGTGTGACATCATGCATGGCTTGGAGTTAGGTTTTAAAATTTGTAATTGTTATTATTATTTGTATGTGTGTGTACTAACATCAGTTTCTGTGCACCTCATGTGTACTGGACCCCGTGGAGGCCAGAAGAAGGCATCAGCTGGATTCCCTGCAACTGTAGTTACAGATGGTTGTGAGCGGCCATGTGGGTGCGGTAAACTGAAACTTCTGCAAGAGCAGTCTGTGCTCTTAGCCATCAGGTCATCTCTCCAGCCCCTGGAGTTTGGTTTTAAACAAAGAAAAGAGCTGGGTGTGGCGCTACATGTGTACAATCCCAGCATCTGGAAGGTGGAGGCAGGAGGATCAAGAGTTCAAAGTCATCTTCTACTACCATCTGAACTTGAGATCAGCCTGGCTACGTGTGTGTGTGTGTGTGTGTGTGTGTGTGTGTGTGTGTGTGTGTGTGAGAGAGAGAGAGAGAGAGAGAGAGAGAGAGAGAGAGAGGAACGAAGGGAGGGAGGAAAGAGCAGAGAGAGGCAGAGTATATGGATGAATAAGAATGAGAATGAGCCATCTAGGATCAGGAAAAACAACCAGGAGCCAGGAAAATTGGCTTTTCTGGGGAGTATCTGGAAAGACGCAGTGGTGCCTGGGCCCTGGGACCTTGCAAAGCTGAGTGGCTAATTGAAGTAGCATAGACAGCCCTGACCTTCTGAGCAGGTCAGGTTAAAATTCAAGGATCACTTCGACTTTGCAACGGGAATTTTTCATAGAAGGAACCAGAGATGCACAGCCCCCTCTTTTGTATTTAGTGGCTTTCTAAACATCAAGCCTTCATTGATTTCTCTGGCTCCCATCTGGCTGCCACTGCTGTGAGCAAACACATACTGGATGAGCATTTTGTTGTCTTGAAAAGGAGAGCATATGGGCTTCCACAGCCGGCCATATTTTCATTTATTACTATATTTAAGACTACATCCAAGATAAAACAGAATTTCCTGGTAGCTAGCCTAGCAGGCTGTAATAAATGTGATCCCTGATCTCCTTGTGGGCCTCTGGGCTTCCTACACTTCCTGAACCTGGTGTCTTGGAATTAACAGTCACAGAGCTAATCTGGCACTCGGCAGATTTCTACTAACAGTACAGAAAGACTGGTAACTTTAGGCCCCTTGGGTTGCTGTGTCTTAATTGTTTTTACATTTTGGGTGGTTATGAAATGCTGGGACTCAGGTGGGAGGATCTGATGGTAGTGAGTCCTCGGATCTGTTTCGTGCTTGATTCGGGGTCTTTGGAGTTATTTCATTTCATCACTATTATGAGGTAATGGTATTTTCTACTCTTGCAGATGAAGAGACTGACCACTAAAGGTAGCACCTGTCACCCCTGCTGTCGTCCTCACCATCCCCGCCACCAATGTCAATAATCTTCGTAGTGCTGGGGAGAGAACCCCAGCCCTAGCCCACGCCAGTGATTTTTTACAGTGTCAGGGATGGAAGTTATGGCCTTGCCCGGCCAGTGATCTGCCACTAAGCTCTGTTCCAGTCTAAGCAAATGCCTGTTTAAATCTAGGTCAGGGAAGTAGAGGCAGGAGGGTCAGGAGGTCAAGGCCAACTTTGACTGCATAGTAAGTTTGAGGCCAACCTGGGCTATGTTAGACTTTTAATATAATGATCAATGGATGACATGGTTAGAAGTTTGGGCAGCCAGTTCCTTGCCTCTGTAGGTTTCTCATGTGTGGATGTGACCAACCATAGGTCAAAAATATAAAAAAAAAAAACTATCTTTTATAAGTATGCATACATTTTTTCCTCATCATTATCCCCCAAACACTGCAGTTTAACTATGACATTTACACTACGGATTTCTATCACATCTAAGGATGATAACCTGTGCCATTTGCACCATATTAAATATTATAAGGAACCTAGGGAGGCTTTGAAGTACATGAAGGAACATGTTTGAATTATATGCAAAGACTGCCATTTGAGACGAGGGTTTTTGTCTCCGAAGGTGCAGTTGAATCAATCCTCCTCACAAATTGAGCTGTGACTGTTATCTTTATGAAGGTTAAAGATGAGGAACTGCCTTTGAAGAGACAGTGCTGGTAGACCGAGGTGTGAGTACAAGGGAGCACTCGCTTCAGTGGAATTCATAGGGCATCCTGGGAGAAGCTGAAAAGGAGGATTTGAATTGGGCACAGTTACACATGTATTCCTGTAATCACAGCATTCTAGTTCCCTCCTGTTAGGGAGGGTGAGGGGCATGGGGGTTCTCACGAGTTTGATACTAGCCTGGGCAACACTAGCCAGAGCGTGCAAAGAAGTGAATGGAAGGATTTGACTAGGTATTTAGTCATAACTAAATACAGATTTCTTCTTGTGCCAGACAGATTGTTTTCACAGATTCACACTCTCAATTGCCGTGATATGTGGTTTGTGCATGTGTGTGCATGCGCATTTGTGTTTACATGTGTGTGAGCTCGTGTGTGTGTGTGTGTGTGTGTGTGTGTGTGTGTGTGTGTGTGTGTGCGTGCGCGCGCGCGCGCGCGCGCGCGCGTGCATACTCCTGTCTACGTGTGGTCGTAAGGCCCAAAGTCTTTCTTGACCACTCTCTATGTATTGAGGCGGGATCTCTTGTGGAACCCAGAGCTTGCCAGTTCCAGTTAACCTACTTCGTCAGCTGACCCCGGTGTCTTAGGGTTTCTACTGCTGTGATCAAACACTGTGACTGGCAGCAGCTTGCGAGGAAAGGGTTTATTCCAGCTTACAGCTCGTAGTCCATCATCCGGAGACGTAGATACGTCAGGGCAGGAACTGATGCAGAGGCCATGGAGGAACACTGCTGACTGGCTGGCTCCTCCTAGTTTTCTCAGACTACTTTCTCATAGGACCACCAACAGCCCAGGGTGGCACTGCCCACCGCGAGCTGGGCCCTCACACATCAATCACCAGTCAAGACAGTGAACGCACCACAGGCTTGCCCACAGACCAGTCAGATGGGAGCATTTTTTTTAGTTGAGGTTACCTTTCAAAAATGAGTCTCGTTTGTGTCAAGTTGACATAAAACTAGCTAGCACACCCAGGGGTCCTCTGTCTCTGCTGCCCGAGTGCTAGGATTGTGGGTGTCAGACACACCTGTTCACTTTGACCTGGGTTCTGGGGGTCCCAGCTCTGGCCTTCACTCCTGCGCGATTTTAGATGCCTGGAACTGGTGCCTTTCGGAGAGGCATCTAGAACTCACGGTGATGCATGGTGGGAGGTGGGTGGAAGATTGCCTCACAGAGGGCTTTGCTGAGGATGTTGGGGAGGCAGAGGGGAAGGATGAGACGATCAGAGTGCTACCTTGACCTTCTCTCCAGCCCTGTCTGAGCATTTTGAATGGCAAGGCTGAGGAGACCAGTGAGAAGAGTGGCGGAGTTTTCTTTCCCTGGGAGCTGCTCTGCAGCCTTGATGTATGGGAGGGTGTTTTCCAAATCCTGGTTCCCCATATCGTCATGATAAGTTGTTTAGTAATGAACCTGTGAGAGGCATGCGGTCCTGTCCCCACTGAGGACTCATGGCTAACAGAAGCCATCTGCACACACTGGGGAACATGGGGGTGGCCTAAGACTGGAAGGTAGAAGTAGATGAGGTAGCAGAAAAACAAAGCTTCATTCAATGGTTCAATGAATACCCCTGGGATGCCCCACAAGGGGGGGTCAGGCCTTTTTATTGCTGCAGGGAGAAGGAAGATAAGATAAAGAGAATGTGCAGACTAGTAGGAATCCAGCTTGGCCTGTACAGCCATCTTGGGCATAGCTACCTTTTTGTTTGTTGGATGACCTTGGCACGGATTCTAAGCCCTATGGAATAAGTAGTTTTTAAGGTACACAGCCACGACATTGGGGAAATGGTTCGTTGATAAAATGCTTGCCATGCAGGCATGAGGACCTGAGTTTGGACCCCAAGCATCCATGTGAAAAGATGTACTCAGTGATGTTCATCTATAAACCCAGTGCTCTTGCATCTCTGTGGGAAGACAGAGGAAGAGGAGGATCCCTGGGGGCTAGCTTATTAACAAGCCGAAGGTTCAGGGACAGACCCTGTCTCAAAATAAGGTGGAAAGCAATGTGTAGCTGTTCATGCGTGTATACACACAAACCCGCACACACAATCAGCCCAGGCCAAGTGTTTTATGCCACACTCAGACCATTTCTTCACTGATAGTGGGCTCTTAATAGTTTTATTTCCAGTACTGGAGATTCAACTGGGGTCTTTGCACACACCAAGCAAACGGTGTACCACAGACTTAACGAGCTCTCCTGCTTTGTTAATACTTTTTGAGAAGTCTGTACATCTTGGCCGACGGCTGTCCAGCTTTTGTCTTCCTGAACATGTCGTTCCCTTTGTTCTGTCTTGGGCTGTCGGGAGCCTCCTGTCCTGCTGCCTCTCAGGGCGTGCGTCTTTCTGTCCGTGTCTACTGTCGCCCTGTGTGTGATTCTGAATCTGTTGATCTCTGGTCTCTGGTGCCTTCTGCCACGGTGACCAGTCTTCATGCCACACTCACCACTTCTCTTTGCTACCTTCTGCTTTTGTGACCGTTTTAGATGCAGTGGGGTTTTGACAAAACAGGACTTTGACAAAAGATTCCAGTGCCGTGTGAGGAGAGTCACACCCGTGGCACTGGGGTTAGAGCAGATGGCACAGTGCCCACTCAGGGCCGGGCGGATGCTTCTGTGGAGAAATTGATGCCTGGAACTGGTGCCTGTGGGAGAGGCATCTAGAACTCGCGGTGATGCATGGCGGGAGGTGGATGGAAGATTGCCTCACAGAGGGCTTTGCTGAAGATTTTGGGGAGGCAGAGAGGAAGGATGAGACGATCAGAGTGCTACCTTGACCTCAGGATGGCAGGACTAGACTCTAGAACACCAGAAAAGTGGCATCCAAGTTTAAAAAGTCCTTTTGGCTTTGGAGGGAAGAGTCAGGGTTCTGGAGTGGCCAAGGCCTCATGTTCCCTGCAGCTTTAGGTGGGACATTTTCTAGAAGTGTGTGCCTTTTTGTCGATCCAGCTTATTTCTAAAGGTTTTCCCACCCCACCCCGGCCCAGCCCCACAAAGCTGGAACCCAGGCCCTTGAACATGCCAGACAAGTGCTGTGTGTATCATTGAGCCTTATCTCCAGCCCTGTTACCGTCATTTTGATAAGTTTAGCAGAAGTAAGCCATGTTGAAGAGATAAGTTGTACTAGATGCTGATCATACCATTGTTTCTATGGGAAATCCCTCCCAGAAGCAGGAGACTTGCGGGAGGAGGTACACACCTCAATCTCTACCTACAGGAAGCGGAGGACTGAAGCCTCGCCCTTGCTCACGCTCTGGGCTTTGATAATACTCGAGTGATGTGATGTGAATTGGATGAGGTTGGCAAGGACACTGCAGATAAGCAGGTGGGTTCCGGATATTTTTATGTTCAATAGTTTCTCTGTAGCTCAGAAGTGGGAAAGAGGGAAAAAGAGAAACAGGAATGTTCTTAAGGTCTTTGTTGTTTTGAGACAGGGCCTCTCACTGTGAAGTCTGGGCTGGACTAGAACTCAGGTTGGCCCTGAAACTGAATGGATCTTCCAGCCTCTGCCTCACCCCTACAATGACAACTGCCTATCCCCAAGCCCAGCCATTCTCAGGTTTTGATCCACATATAATGATGACTTGTGCTGAGATAGGGAAGAGGAGCAAACGTGGGAGGGAGGAAGAAAGCTAAGCATTTGAGACTTTTACATCGGAAACAGTCATTACTCAGGCCGATAGAGATGATATTTAATACTCCAGAGTTCAGTGTGCAGATTCCTTCCCCTCTCTATCCCTAGCCTTCAGGGTTTGGATGCACAAACCTTGCATGCAGGTGCACATACTCAAACACACTTCTGAAGGGAACTTGTGTCACCAACTGAAACCACACGTTCCTTGTATGGTTTGGCTTCCCCAGCTTCAGAGAAGGCCCTGTGATTTTGTGTCCATGGCCCCTGTGCCCTAGTTTTCTGGCTACAGTTGTCCATGTGACCCAAGCAGGTGCCCCTCACCGTGACTTACACATACAGCACTGAAGAGATATACACATCTCTCTTTGCTGCCTGCTCTATCAAGGAAGCCCTGAAGAGTAGAGAGGAGACACTTAGCCAGGAATGCAGAGATTGGAGAGCTGTGGACCTGCTGATATGAGCTATACTGCATCCCTTGGAAAGCCAAGGTGGCATGGTGTTAGATAAGTGAAACTTTGGTCAGCAAGTTTAAGAAGAGGTTCCTGATGGTAGGAACTTTTAGAACATTTCGTATCAGGAGTGCTTCCTGCTGCCCAAGGCAGGCTGGTGTGCAGTGTTTCCTAAGGTTATTTGATGGTGGAGCGCTTTGGTTTGTTTCCACGAGGTGTGTATGTGTGTGTGTGTGTGTGTGTGTGTGTGTGTGTGTGCAGCTCTGCATGGGAACCAGTGTGAACTACTGTTGGAAGGTGCTCTTCATAGTGGTGGTGTCGCTGGGAGCTTGCAACCACTGATAACTCTTTCCTCTCCTTCCCTTCCCTGCCTCTATCTTTCTGGATCTTTCTTCTTGAGAATGGGTCTCCGGAAGCCCAAGCTGTCCTGAAATTGCTTTGTAGCTGAGGCTGCCTTGAACTCCAGGCTCCTGCCTCCACCACCACATGCTCGGATTCTGGGCATGGGGCATCATGCCCATCATGCCCAGCTCCCCGTGCTTTCTTGATGTTTTAGATGACTAAGGTGACCGTAGTTAGAGTCAGATTTTATCCTCTGCTGCTAGTTTTGACTCTGTGACTTGCTTAGAGTCACAGCACAAGTGACATAGAGGACTCTCTCTATGCCGTGCTCTCCCTGATTTCTCATACTGAGGTGTGTGTGTGTGTGAGAGGGGGGGGGGGTGGCATTTAAAGTGGTCTTCCTTCAGAGGCACTGGGAACACATCCTGGTCAGTGGAGCAGCTAGAGGGACTGAGTAAGTGATACTGGTGTTGAAGGACAAGCTGCAGCCCACAGTTGTGGCCTCAGGCAGCAGTGTGTAGAGACGTGGCTGGGGTTTGGAGGAACTCCCTGCTCTGTGGGGATTCTGGTGCCACAGAAAAACCCGATTGTCCCTAACCTCACACAAGTTTACTGTGTCAACTGCTGCGTGGGAGGATGAGGCTGGAGGATTGCTTGATTCCTGAAGGCCAGTCTCGACAGCATGGCCAGACCCCTCCTGCGAAAGTGCTGTTCAGAGAGAGTAAGGGTTGTGTGACTCTGAGTGGCCTGCTGTCTCTCTTCTCCTGAGTTGAATTGTGGGATAGGTGAATTGCTTTTTCCCTGTGGTGAATTCTGGTGCTTCAGCCTACTTACCAGTTGAGCCTGCATCAGACAGGGACATGCAGTCTGTCAATTTCAGTGTTCTCTGAGCTCGGTCCTCTAGCTGATCACCTGTGCTCCCCTGAATCCTTGGTTTCCAAAATGCCTACCCTCCCAACCTCCCTCTCTCCCACCTTGCCAGCTCCGTCCTTCCCTTCCTTCTTCCCCTCTCCTTTGTTTTTTGAGGCAGGGTCTCAGTAGCTCAGGGCGGCCTCTAACTCACTATGTAGAGTGGGATGACCTTGAATCTTACTCTGGCTCCCAAGTGCTGCTGGGATTAGAGGTGTTTTGCCACCCTGTCCTGCTTGTGTGGGTTTTACATTTCAGTTTGTATTGCAACTTGTAGGTCTGGTTGGTACTGTGTTACTCGGCCCTCCTCTGCAGATGGACAGTTAATTTATATGAGTCCTGACAGCATGCCAATCTGTTGATTGGATTTCCATGTAAGATGAGTGTATAAATAATAGTGGCTTGAAATTAAGATGTGTACAATTGAAAAATAAACCAAGCTCTCTTAAGCAATTTCCATTTTGATGCCACTGTTATTAAAAAGATATACTTTCTAAGGATGTGGTCATGTTATTTTTCATCTCCACGATTTTTCTGAAGCTGTGCTTGAATGTTACAACTGTTTGAAATCAACCGAGAGAGAAGATAAATGGGTAAGATATTTTACCGATTCTGGCACATCCCCAGATGAGAAGTGCTGTTCCGGACATGAAGAGGACCCAGTGTGTTTCTAGATTGATTGTGGAGAACCAATCCATGGAGACCCTGTGTGCCGCCCCCCCCCCCCATGAAGAGCGGCCTGCCACGTGCACTCCCCTCACGTGTCCTTTGCAGGCTCGCTTTCTGGCTGCCTTTGTTTCTGCATCCCCGACAGGCCACCAGACTCGCCTCTGTGGAAGACAGTGTGTGTGTGACTCGGGCTCTCATCCCTGGCTAGCTCTGCACTCTGCAGACCGGCAATCCTGTTTCTGTCATGTCTATTACCTCAGTCTGGCCTACAGCTGCTTCTCAACTAGCCCTCCACTTCCTGGTTCTCCCATGCTCTGTACTCTGGAAAACCCCTCCAAAGCTTTCAGGTCCTTCCCCGCCTCTCTTGAACCTCAGTGATCAGCAGCAGCCCGTGCCCTTCTCTGAGCGACTCCAGGCTGTGTGGAACGTGGTTGCAGGCTGCGCTTTGCCCCACCAGCTGTATTTTGAGTGCAAATGCAGAGACAGGTTGTGCTGAGTGGGTTGTTTGGTTTTGTTTTAGGCCTCCATCAGATTAGCCCGTAGGCAGACCAGTGGGGCATTTTCTTGATTAATGATTGATGTGGGAGGGCCATCCCAGGAAGTGGGTGCCACCCCTGGGCAGGTGGTGCTGGGTAGTGTAAGAAAACAGGCTGAACAACCCATGGGGAGCAAGTAGGCATCATCCTTCGTGGTTTCTGCTTCAGTTTCCCCCGCCACGTTCCTGCCCTGCTTGAGTTCCTGCCTTGGTTTCCCTCATTGATGAACTGTGAATAGGATGTGTAAGCCAAATGACCCCTTTTCCCACAAGTTCTCTTTGGTCACGATTACTATCATAGCAATAGAAAGTAGGTTAGGACACAGAACAATTGTGTGTGTTGTTTGTATTAGTAAACAGCCTCTACTTTCCCAGGGTGAACCTGGAGGGCACAGACAGAAATGACTACCCACTTAAGTAGCAAGTCCCCTAAGGGACTTAACAATGTCGATAGGACCACAGAGGCACCTGGGCATGACACAACCAGAAACCTGCCCGTGAGCTTTTGAGCACACCAGACCAGTGAAGGGGACAACGGTGTCACCTGCATCCAAAGGAGAGAAGCACACTTTGGGACAGGGACACAGGGACACCCACTGACCATCTGGTGCCTGTGCTGTGGGGTGGGATGGACAGGTGACAAGTTCTCTACTGTCCCCAAGGTGTTAGCTCAGCACAGGCCTCCCTTGCTTACATCAGTCCACTGGGACTTGCCTTGCCTCAACCTGTCCTAGAGCTCATTTGCCTCTACTCAGCTTGCCGTGAAGGGCTGTGAGCCTCCAGAACTTCCTGATTAGACTTGTGAATAGCTCTTCTACCCACCACAGATTCTCTTTACTTCTCTGTTGGTTCCTGTCTCTGCTGTTAGTAGTGTCTTTCATTCCTTCTTTACCGTTCTGCAACTCACATGTCATTGTGTGAAGTGTCCTATATGATCTTTGAGTTGATATTAATAATTGACATTGAATTAAAAAAATAATGTGATTGCTAATGGTCACACTGTAGGGAGAAATTAGCATTATTCAGTGAATCATTACCAACGAAACTGGAAGCCTCTGTAACTTGTGAATTTGTTATTCAATAGATACTAATATTATGGAAAGGCACAAATGTGTCCACTTATAGTCCTGATGTGGGGTGCTCCCAGCATCCTCTTTGCGGACTATTTGCTGTCCTGACCAGATCAGGTCCCGGCCTCCATGCTTGTGGGTTGTATTGCCCCATGACCAGAATGCCCTTGTCCCTATTTTCTCTGGTCCATACTTCAGGACTTAGCCTCTGCAAAGCCCTTCATGTCATGGCCTCTCTCCACCACCTTCCCTGAGCCTGGCCGTGACTTAATATCTTTCAGGGTAATTAAGGTGCTCTGTGGTCCCGGACTGTCTGGGATCAAACCTGCCTGCTGTGTGTCCCTCATAGTCTCTTACCTGCTGTGTTTCAGTTCTCACCCATATATAAAAGTATGTTTATGTGCTAAGGTGATGTTGGGTTAAATAAGCCATATCCAAGCATGTTAATTGTTCATGAAAGTGCTTGCTCAAACATTCTATTATTTATATTTAAATGTATTAGAACATTTTATTAAGCTAAAATCTATTCTTATTCTACTTTGATTCTGTTTTTCATGGTTTGGGTCCTGGGCATTAAACTCTGGGTTCCTGCATTCCAAGCACATGCTTTACCAGTGAGCTACACCCCTGCTCTCTTAGTTGATTTTGATATCTTTGGAGACAGGACCCTGCTATATACCTTAGGCTGTCTGAAACTTGCTATGTACATCAGGCTGGCTTCAAACCCGGCAGCAATCCTCCTGTCTTAGCCTCTTGAGAGGTTAGCATGGATTACTTGGCTCTAGATTTTTTTTTTTTTACTGTATCCTATATAACCCACTCTGGCTTTGAATGCACTATGTAGCCAATGCTGTCTTTGAACTCCTGATGCTTAAATATGGGATTATAGGTAATACCTGTTCTGACTGTAGACTTTCCACTAACACATTTATAATTTTGGCACAGTTCCCTTTAAGAGTCAGTGGATAGGTCGAATATAAATATCGTGTACAAACTCACAGTATACCTATGCTAATAAACTTAGCCATAAAGCACTTATATTGGAGTATGATGTCATAAGGCCTAAGGACTTAAACCTATATTGTCTTTTTGTGCTTAACAATGTCAGTCACGAAGTGCACCGATGTACTTCTTTATTGTAATTTATCTGTTTGCAGGTTAATAAATGCCTTACTGCACCTTAACCGTATTAATTCAGATGTTGGCAGTTTAGTTTCCAGGTATTTGCATATATGTGTATTCAGTAATATGCGTTTAATATTTCTGATCTCTTAAACTTCATTTTTCCTTCCAGCCTAACTGCTGCATTCCTACTTTGTTCCTTGCCTGCCTACAGGGCTGGTGCTCCAACCCACAGCCTTGTGCACACACACTAGGCATGCGCTCTGCTGTTTTCTTTCTTTGTACAGTTCTGGCTCATTATGTACATTACAGTAATTGATCACATGTCTTCTAACCTGTCGACCTCACCCCTTATAGAATGTAAGCATGCTAGAAGAAAAATGAGATCTAGACCGAGTCTAGAAAAGTGGTCGGAGTCAATTGAGTCGGCACACAATGGTGTAATCGGCCAACATCCTCTGAGAGCCCATGTCCACAGTGGCCCTGGTGACAGCTGAACTGTATGGAGTTGTTGTCTGACAAGCCGTGGAGAGAAAGCCCAGTGTCCGGGGTGATTATGGCAGCTGTGGGCCAGAGCCTGCTCAAGTGCAGTGAATGAGGCCAGCCACAAATGGAGACAGCACAGTGAATGATTCTTTTGTCACAAGGTGACATCAAGTACTAGAAAGTGTCTCTAACAAAGGATGCTGTTTTGCCAGAATGGACATAGTGCTGTGGAGTGTTTGAAAGTTTTCATTCAGTGACTGATGTTTCGGCTCAGTAAAGACCGATAGATGTTCCAATAAAGTATTGGTTGGGAATGGCAGGTACTGTCTATTAGAGCTGCGAATATGTAATATTCAAAGTGTCATTGGACTCTGGGTGAATGTCCTGTGTAGTGTCTTAGGGGATTGCTGTCCTCACAAGAGATGGAAGCAGTTTGGAGCTTATGCTGCAGGGTGTCTTAATAGTTCCTTAATATTAGCTTGTAGCTATTTCCCCCCACCCCACCCCGTGTGTGTGTGTGTGTGTGTGTGTGTGTGTGTGTGTGTGTGTGTATGTGTGCATGTGCATGTATGCTTGTGTTTGCATGCGTGCAAGAGCATATGTGTGTGTGTGTTCATGCAGAAGACAGAGGACAGTGTTGAGATGGCCTTCTCAGTCAATCTCTACCTTATTTTTTGAGATGGAGTCTCTTACTGAGCCTGGAGCTTGCTGTTTTGGTTAGATTGCCCGGCCAGTGAGCCTCAGGCATCCAGCCTCCATTCCCCTCCATTGCTGGCATTATAAATGCATGCCACTGCACTGTCCTTCTGCACGAGTGCTCCAGGTCAGAGTTCAGTTACTCATTGTCCAGCAGGCTCTTCACTGACTAAGCCATCTCGCCGGCCTCTTCTCTCGTTCCTCACTGGTTTTGTGAGGAAAGTCTGTGTGTGGTAACAGTTTTCCATTTTTGTCGTCACCTCTGAGCAAATGTTAACTGCCACACTTAATTGACAGAATAAGAAAATTTCATTTCTCTGCAAGTTTTTGATGCTCTTCCAATAAGTGGGGCACGGACAGAATGAGCACCTAATTTCATGAATGAGTTCTGTCTGTGATAGGATTTCACCCAATGTTTCTTGGGACTGTGCTGCTTTTGTGTTTAGAAAGTTATTTAAAATTAAAGAGCTCTGCATGTATGGTTTATATGGTGGAAGGGTGACCGTGTTGATTCATTGGGGCCTTGGCCTGTGAAATTCCTCCCTCAGTGACCCCTTAAAGGTAATATTGTATTTTGATGGAGTTTGCGTATTCCATGAGTGAAAGAAGCCCATGGAATTCACTTTTTGTGATACCCCCTTTGCCACGTTATAGTTTTCTTACCAGTGAAAAACAGAAAGACTACAACAGACTCACGGGGAAAATGAGGTCGTTGTCACTGGTGTCGGGGGCTCACTCAGTAGGACATCTGCTGATGCAGGAATGGGTCTGTGGTTGATGCTTTGGCCTTGAATCCCAGCCCTGCTCCATGCAGCCTAGGCCCAGGTCTTTACTTTGTTAAACTTCAATGATCTTGTCATTGGGCCTTTTGTAAAGATTAAAGAGTTAAAAGGTAGAGTACAAAGCCATTTGTGAACAAAGTAAATTGTGGAGAGGTTTTTTTTTTTTTTTTTTTTTTTTTTTTCCCCCTGTTTTATGTATCTCAGGCTGGCTTCAAACTCTCCACATAGCTGAGGATGACTTTGAACTCCTGATCCTCTTGTCTTTACTTCCCCAGTACTGATGTTACAGGCATGGGCCTCTGTGCTCAGTTTTGGGTGGTATAGCTTTGTTTATGCTGAGCCAGCACTCTGCTGCACCACAGCCTGAGAGTGATGATTTCATGAGCATAGAACTGAATATAGATGCCAGCATCCAGGCCCCGGGCTCGCCCTGCCTCGCCCTACCTCTTAGCAAACCCAAACCGTCCACGCCATGTTACAGACACATGGCTCTTATTTTCAAGATTGCTTTTTCTTTGGTCCTACCACAGTCAGGCAATTTCAGTCCTCTCTCCTCCCTCCCGTCTTTCATGGGGTCTTGCTACATAGCCCAGGCTAGCCTCTAACTTGTGATTTCCCAGTAGCCATGCCCCAGCATGCTGACTCAGATTGTCTTCTGTAAGTAGAACTAAAGCAGAGACTTGAGCATCCTTGTCTGAGTCTCTCCTGAGTGAACCCAGCTGCACAGACCTTCCTTAGGAGAGTGGAACTTAACTCGGGAGCCACGTGGAAAAGCAGTAAGGAGCCCTTGCTCCTTCAAAAGTCAGTTTCCATGAAACCGTCCATCTTCAGAGTGCAGCATCATGTCTTGTGAAAAGATAGCTGACTTTTTGTTGTTGTTTAGTTCTGAGGCAGATCCCCATGCAGTGCAGATGGGCCTCCAAATTGCCATGTAGCTGAGGATGACTTTGAACCTATGAACCTGCCTCTCATCTCCCCAAGTACTGGAGTTACAGATGTGCATCACCAGGCCCAGAGGTTGCTGTTTTTTGTTTGTTTGTTTTGTGTTTTGATTTTTGAGACAGGGTTTCTCTGTGTGGCCCTAGCTGTCCTGGAACTTGATTTGTAGACCAGACCAGCCTTGAACTCACAGAAATTCATCTGCCTCTGCCTCCTGAGGGCTGTGATTAAAGGCATGCTCTACCATCACCCAGCCAAAGATTGCTATTTTTTTTTTAAACACACGTTTATATCATAATACTATGAGCATAGAATATTCACTGCCTGCCGACTTTCAGCTTGTTGGGATTTATAGACGAGGACTCACCTGACTAGAATGTATTACTTTTGGCTATATGCCAATAATATGGGCATCTGTTGGTTGATTCTTAAAGAAGCCAGAGACCTGTAGGCCAGTGAGTGCAGATGTGTTTTGTAACCTCAGATCAGACTGGCAATCTGTCTTTGAAATGTCACTGTTGACTGCAGAAGCATTGGTCACAATAGTCAAGGGACTGGATGGATCCTCGGAAGACCTGCGGCCACCCACACTGTGAGGAGAGAATGATTACCAACCCACATTGTCAGTGTTGAGAGTGTGCCATTGGTAGGGCCAACCTCCAAAACTAGGCCTGCGGAGACCACTGAGGGTGGTGGTGTGAGGAGCCTGTGTGCCGGTGAGGTGATGGCTCAGGAGGCGAAGGAGGTTGCCTCCAAGCCTGCCAACTTGAGTTCAGTCCCCAGAATCCACTTGGTGGAAGGAGAGAACCGACTGCTTCAGGTTATCCTCTGACCTCTGTGGTGTGTGCTTGTGCACACACATAAACAAATAACTGTAAAACTAAAAATTCAAAGAATGGGGGTAAGTGTTGCTAAGTGACAGGTCTCCAGAACCTCAGAGTTTAGGAAAGCCTTAAGTATCTGAATTCTGATTTTGGGATTAGAAGCTTCAGTGACAAAAAGGTAAGGGGATGTATTCAAAGGGACGTGACAATGGCAGTTTTCATATGAATTTAGATATGGGAAACACCTTCGCAGAAGGTGGGAGCCTGGCCCAGGGGACCCTCAGTAACAGCACAGATGTTTGCACACTGTTGCTAAGCGCTGCTGTGAACATTCTGGGTCCTGGTTCCGCCATCATTGTGTGTCAGAGCAGGGCAAACCAAGGGGCGGAGTTTTTAGATATTTGATACAGCTACTTAAGTAGCTGAGCTGGAGTTTAAGTTGAGGTCATCTGATTCCAGAAGGATCTGAGACTTGCAGAAGGTGAGTAAAGACAAAAAGAAAAAAAAATTATTAAAGGAAGTTTTCAGAGTTGGCTGTTGTTCTGAACACTTGGAATCCCTTGAATCTAGAAGACAAAGCAGAAAGATGCCAAGTTTAAAGCCAGCCTTGGCTACCTGCAGAGATACTGTTCCAAAAAACCAAGCCAAACCAAAACAAAAGAAAAGAAAAACACTACAAGAAGAAAAAACAACCCACCAAACCAAATAAATTAGCAGAAATACCTACTATGTTAAAAATATATGTTTGAGAAGTAATAAAGATTTAGTTTTACTAAATGAATTTATTTTCAACAAGGTCTTGCCATGTAGCCCAGGATGGCCTCCAACTGCTAGAAATTCTTGTGTGTGTCATTACATCCAGTTTTTATTCGTTGTTAGGGTTCAAACCCAGAGCTTCATACTTGCTTAGGCAAGCAGTCTAGCCAGTAAACTATACTCCCTACTCCCAATTTAAGGATCTTAATAGGACTTGTTTCAGGGACCTGAGAGTACTTTGGACATAAGGCTATGGATCCAAATTAGTGGAAGAACACTGGCCTAGCATACAAGAGGACCTGGGTTTAGTCCCCAGTATCACAAACTAGCAAACAAAGAGAACATTTGGGATACTGATTGTTTGGCCATGACCATGATCTCTAAGGAAGGACAGAGCTTCCTTAAGATGTAATGACCCATATGACCCTTGTAAGATGAATGACCTGTGCTCTTGCTGAGTAAAAGACTGTGAAGCCTTTATTATTCATTCATTCATTCATTTATTTATTTGTGTTGTTTTTTCTTTATTTATTTATTATTTATTTATTTATTTATTTATTTATTTATTTATTTATTTTAACGTACTTCAGTCTTACCCTATAGAAACCTGTAGAAGGACTCGGCAAGTTTCCTTATTAGCTAGTGAGTGGCCCATGCTTGGGAGACTTTCATACTCACTGATAAAGGTCATTGGCATTCCTTCTGAGAAAGCAGTTTGTATGCATAAGAAATTGGACCAGATCCTTGTCTGGATGTTTGGTTTTCCATTTGAGACAAGGTCATTTAAATCTCATTTCCATAAGGAGAAAGTCAAGTTTAGAGAGGCTGGAACCACTTTCCCAAGGCCACTCAGCTGTAAGCCGACTGCTCCCCTGTGTCTGTTCTTTACTGATGCTCGTCCGGATTGGGAGTGGAGCCTCGAATTCAGATCCAGCTCTACTACTGATCCTGTAACTCTCAGTATTGTACCCAACTGAGGATAAAGGCTGAACAAACTGTGAGGGCTAAATACGTGTCCTCTCTAGTTAGACCAGAACTCTTTCTTATCTTTGTAGTTAAGTTTTTTTTTGTTTTTTGTTTTTGTTTTGAGACAGTCTCACTGTATGGTTCAGGCTGGCCTTGAACTCAGGATCTCCTTGCTTTAGCCTCCTGAGTCCTGGCTTAGAGACATGCGTCATAATGGCCAAGAGGTTTCTCTTGTGGCTCTGTGACTGTATAAGGACATTCCTTAAAGTTTTCTAGATGCAAAGATGATGGTCTGAGGCGTGGGAAGGAGTCAGAACCTGGCAGAGCCATTTCTAGCTCGAAACATTTGGATTTCATTCTTTTTGAAAAAGATGCTCCTGACTTTCTTGGTGTCGCAGCTGTGAGAGCAGTTTTTGTTGCTGTGGTAATCACACTCCAGTAGTCCTGTCGGGAACTACGATGTGTCTATCTGTCTAATCTTATTTTCCAGTCTGAAATGAGGACACAGTTTCCTTCGAAGAATCCCGTGAAGCATATGGCCTGTAACAATCCTCCTCATTCTGATGTCTTGGGATCTGCAGAATAATGCACCTTGGGAGGGATTTCCTCAGCTCTGACATTGCCCATTTTCCACATGTATCCATACAGCTGAACATGCCTTGAGAAAACCACATAGTATTATTCTTTTTAAAAGGGTCTCACATAATCTAGAATGGCTTCCAAACCCCCTCTGCAGCTGAAGATGAACTTGAACAACTCCTGATCCTTCTGCCTTCACCTCCCAGGCAGCAGGTCATAGCCACAGGCTGTCATGCCCAGCTCCACCCTGCCACATTGATCGCTGCGCCCTGACGTTAGGCACCCAGTACTAAGCAGACCCAAGAGGCTGCCCATCAGTCACACCATGCTTTGCCTGTCCATTCTCTTTGACAACTGTACTGTGTTGTACTTGTTCTGCAGACGTCCACAGACTCCTTCATTTTAGTTGTTTCCGTTTTTCACCAAGAAGCAGAGATAATCAGAAGACGGCTTCCATCCTCCCCAGCTGCCCACCTAAGCATTCCCTGGCTCCCGCCCCGTCTCTTTCCACTCACCCTCCCTGTCCACCCCAGCTGCCCCCCCACCAACCATTCCCTGGCTCCCGCCCCGTCTCTCTCCACTCACCTCCCTGTCCACCCCAGCTGCCCCCCTAACCATTCCCTGGCTCCTGCCCCGTCTCTCTCCACTCACCTCCCTGTCCACCCCAGCTGCCCACGTATCTCAGTGCTGCACACCCGTCTGTCTCCCTCCCTGTACGTTTCCTCAAGGACAGCTCTGCATACAAGTTTCCTGCTCTTTCCTCTGTCGTCAGTTTTGACTGTAGTCCCTCTGGCACACGTTTCCCTTCACTGAATAAAAGCGTCTTCTCTAGATTCTGATGTCCTCTTGCCTCTGGCTGGTTTCTTTTATCCTCTTATGGCCATAGGTGTTTTCATCCTCTTCACATGGACCCTCTGAGTAGCTTGCCTATGTTCTGTGTCCGGTGTCTCCTCTTGCGAGCTCTCCTGAGCACGGCCCTGAGTTCAGACCCTGCACACACTCCGCTCGCTCCCTCTGCCTTGGTCAGGACATCAGGAGTGTTTCTTTGCTGAAGCCCATGGTAGGTCCCTGTCGGCTCACTCTGCATTTACTGCAGTCCATTATTTCCCCCTTGACATTGTTCTTCCCTGGGCTCCCTGGACAACATCCCTGGCTGTTCTTTTTCCTGTAAGCTGCTCTTTAGCCCCCTTTTCTGGTTCCTCATCTGTTTTCCCTCCAAATGGAGTGCTTCTGGCTGCATGCTCCACATACTTATCTATAGTTACACTTACCTATAGAAACATGTCTATAGGATGAAGTTTTTATCTACAGCCCCCACCTCATCGCAGGCTTCTTTATCCAGTCACTAGCTGGGCCTCCAGTGGGGTCCTTCAAACATAGTGGGTGTTTCAGATATAGTTTGTCCAGGAGGGAAGCCGGTCGCTGCTAATGCCCGGGATGATCCTGCCTTGGCTGGCAGCCCACACTATTCCTTCAGAGAAGCCATTGTAGCGTTCATGATGTGTTGTTCTCACACACCCTTTCCAGCAGATGCTTCATCTAGAGTGCATCAGTTTCTCCACCTGTACCGCTGTCGCCCAGGCCATACTTTATTCATTTATCTGTAGATTAATGATGTATCCTTGTAACTGGCCTTCCGCTCACTGCTTGATCTTCTTCAGTCATCGATGGACAGAGACTGTAGCTGGCACCTCCTACCTCCCTAATAGTAAGAGCCAATATTATTACTGTGACCTGCAAGGATAGTAACTATGCAGTTTACCCTCTGTCACCTTCTGACACGTCCCGCAATCCCCCTCTTCCCCATTTGCAGGGCTGCTGTGGCCTCCAGTGGCTCTCCCCTCTGCCTGGCATCTCTTGCCACTTCCTGCCGTCTATCCAGGTGGCTCCCTCATTTCCTTCAGACCTTTCCTCAGGGACGTCTTCAAGAACTGCTGTTGTGTATGCCTCTGTGTGCATATCGTATATGTCTGTGTGCGGGTCCATGCAGAGGTCAGAGGTCATGTAGAGGTCATGTAGAGGTCATGCAGAGGTCAGAGAACAAGTTTACAGGGTTGTTTCCTTCCTCCCATGGTGGGTTCTAGGGCTTAAGGGTCGTCAGACTTGCATGGCGGTACCCTTACCCTCTGAGCTGTTGGCTAGCCCTCAAACGTTCCCTTTCAGTGAGGGCTTTCTGACCACCCATCTGATGCCCATCCTCCTCTTTCTGTTCGTCTTGCACAAGTTCTTCTCCCTTAGTGTTTGCTGTAGCCTAGCGGAATGTATTCTGTTTATCTCATTCCTTGACTCCTTACCTCCTGGACTATCCCACAAGGTCAGGGACCTCTGTTTAGCCCACTACCCATTCCCAGGGCCCAGGGCATAAATCTGGGCATTCTTTTGCTTTAAATTCCTTGTGAAACTGCCAGAAAGCACTTCTGCAGGTCATTATCAATCTCAAGTTTTCTCTGAAACTGTATTTACTATCCGTGTCTGACGGAAGAGCATCCTACCAGTGATTCAGGATGAGCCAGGGGAGGGTTCTCTATGCTGCCCACCGTTTCTTTTCAGTGAGAATGTTCACAGTGTAGCTCTGTTTGGAACTGTGCTGGCTCATTGCCTTATTATAGGACAGCGGATCAAGGGGCCACCTGGGAATGTGGTGACGTCAGGAGGTTGGGACTTCTGTATTTATGCCACAGCATCGCTTCTGAAAGTATGAGTCTGCCTGTGGCGCAGTCGGCCACTGCTTTCGTACTCCTTGCTTCGGTTCCAGCTCTCCTGTCTGGGTAATGAGGTCTGCAGTACTCCAAATGAGAGCTCATTTAGAGTCTACAGGGAAATGCTGTGGGGTGTTTGACAGCTTGCTTAGTCCAAGTCAAATTAATCCTGTTGTCCACATGTGACTGTGTAATATTGTACCGAAAGTCCTGTGGTTCGTGTTCTGCTGGTGACAGTACCTGTATTAGCAGGCAAGGGACAGAGCCTTGATTTTTGACCAGTGTGCCAGGTAGTCCAGGCTGACCTAGATCTCCTTATGGAGCCTAGGCTAGCCCCAACCATGTGGCAATCCTACTGCTTCGGCCTTCTAACGCTAGGATTGCAGGGCTGCTCCACTATACCTGACTAAGGGGTTTGTGTTACTGCCGAGAGAGAGTTAATAGTGTGAAGTCTTGACCAGGGGAAGGCTGGAGGAAGGAGATCTTGACGGAGCGGTCACCCTCAAAACCGGCTTTTTGGGATTGAATCTGACTCACAGGCTTTCTCAAATGTGATTTGAATGCAGTGATTAAAAGTCTCTTTTCCCTAGAACTACTTTCATTTTGACTCCTCCTTAGGAAGCTGGTTCCCAGCACTCATTGGGTGGGCACAAGTCTCCTATGACAACACCAAATGCTCTTAACCAATGAGCCATCTCTCCGCTTGCAAATGGGATCATTTTTGAGAAATTCGTTGTTGGCCTGTTTCCTTGCTGGGGTCCAGTTGTTCCCTCTACTGGGTGTATGCTTACCTGGTGCCCTTTTCCTCTGAGGGGCCTGCTCCAGTCTCTGGGGGCCCTGGAATTCACAGTGCTTGCCTGAGGTTGTTATGTTGGAACCAAAGTAAACCCAGTAGATCTCCCTCCCCCTCCCTTCCCCTCCCCCCCCCCCCCCCTACTTGTTTGTTTCTGTGTGTGGTATTGTATGGGGTTATATGTTCATGAGAGAGGAACTTGTTATAGATGCGGTGTGTTCAAAGAAGTTACATACCTTTTTTTCCTGCGCCCCTACATCTCTCCAGACATGTTATCCATTCCTTCTATGTCATCTAAAGGTTTCATGACTGACATATTAGCTTAGCATGTTCACCTTTCTGGAGCATTTTCTGTTTGCACACAACTCAGAGCATGATATTTAAAGAATGAAGTGGAAACCACACTGGAATTTTGGTATTTGCTGCTGGCAGCCCTGGCTTCTCATCCACAGCAAGAAGTGTAGAAATGAGAGCAAAGCAGTCCCATTTCAAGTCACTGGAAAAGTGGGCACGCGCTTAAAAGTCTAACCGTTGAAACTTGGTAACACCTATCTCCAAGCCTGAATGAACAGACCGACAGACCCACCTGCCTCTACCTCTCTTAACCCTGGGCTGTCTAAGGGCTTCCACAGCAGAACTTAAGATTAATATTGTGTATTTGTGTAAGCCTAAGGACTAGGTACAGGCTGCCCTCAGTGATAGATGCCAATCCCATGCAGCCCCTGAGCACGTTGGAGTGGACCTGTTTGGATTGTGATGTATTGTGAGTGTAAAATACACGCCATATTTCACACTGCGAGGAAAGAATGTGGGGTGTCTCATTGATTATTTTTTATTGAGTATTTGTGTGATAAAATTGTAGATATGTGCAGTTAAATAAGTTAACATCATTACTATTATTATTTTAGATTTTTGGATCAGTTCTCATTCTATGCTCAGGTTGGACTTAAACTTACTGTATGGTCTAGGCTGGCTTCAAATTTGAGGCAAATTTCTTGCCTTACCTTCTGAAGTACAAAAATTACAGGTGTGTGTCTCCATGCCTGTCTTAAATAAAATATTCTAAAAGTTAGTATCCTATTTCCTCCCCCTCCCCCTCCCCCCTCCCTCTTCCCTCTCTCCCCCTTCCTCTCTACCTTCCGTGGCTACAAGACAGTTCAGTCTTACACACACAGAGTGTATGCCCTGTAACTTGTTTTTTTGTTCCCTGATATTCTAGGTCCCCCTGTACTTGGTGCTGAGAGAGAATTAGCGGTCTGTTTTCCAGGCCTTGGTAAAGCACAGAGGGCAAATGGAGGCAGTGGAGAGCTGTTTTCACAGCCCTCGGCTCTCATAATATCCCGCTTACTGCTCACGTTAGTGTCTCTGGTGAACTGAGATGGATTTGAGGTTGCCTTTGTCCCTCACGGTACTGGCTCATTTTGTGTCAATTGATACAAGATACGGACATTTTGGAAGAGAAAATACCCCAACCAGATTGGCCTGTGGTCAAGCCTGTGGTGCGTTTTCTTGATTGATGATTAATATGGAAGGGCCCATCTCTTTGTGGGGGGTAACACTGGGTGGTGGTGGTCCTGGGTGCTGTGAGAAAGCAAACTGAGAGCCATGAAGGAGCAGGCCAGTAAGCAGTACCCCTCCCTAGATGATGGACTACAAACTGTAAGATAAACTCTTTCCTCCCCAAGTTGCTGTGGGTCATGGTATTTTTTAAGCAATAGAAACCCTAACTATGACACTTATTTAGTGTCGAGAGAAATGAACCACGAGTCATGCAGGTGCTGGTTTGAATTCCACTCAGACATTTGGCCTCAGGTCAATCGTTTTGATGTCTATAAACCTCATTATCTGAATTCCACAGGGACGTTGATGACTCCTCTCATTGTGTGATGATTAGGGCACAGTGTTAGCACATTCAAGTGGGTCTTGTCTGTGCACCACATCCATGGCCTGGACCATTATAATAAGCACACTAACCCCTCCTATTGATGGTCATTGTTCTTGGAAACCTTCAGAGAAGAGATATTTAAGAAAGCATGGAACGATTTGAGCTTTTACATAGAAACATGTATGTTGGGCTCCCTGTTGACCACATAGCAACTGTAGAGGGCAGGATCTGGAGTGAGGATCTGCTCTGTCACTGAGGCACCATGAAAAGGGTGGGCCTGTTCAGAGAACCTGGCTCTAGTCACACATTCTACAGGTCTGGTGTCATGCTTAGGATGTGACAGGGCAATAGGTCATCGGGGTAGGAAGCTGTGTTTTAGCAGGATCCTGTGTCTGGACGTCTGGTCTCTCTTCCTGTATGGTATTGATTATTAAATAACTTGTCCTACTAACAGAAGCTTTACTATGGCATGTGATTATGGCTATTGTTATATTACATGTAAACTGTTATTATAGCTTTCTGGCAGGTGACTTTAACCATTGGTTGATTCTCATTTGCCCCTCTCAGTGCCCTGGGGGTTAGATGCTCAGATTCCCATTATTCAGATGATGAAACTGAGGCACAGAAGGTCAGTTAAGCTGCCCGGAGTCTCAGAGTCTGCAGAGCTGGGTCTGGAGTCTACATTCACACTCCTTTTTTTCCTGGTCTTCGTGTTTGCCATTTTCTGTTCTGTCACCTGTGGAGCGCAGACTCTCCTCTGAAGTGACACTTCATTGTGGACACCAGGCTGCATCACTGAGTGGTTTTTACCGCCCCTCCTCCAAACCGAGCCTGCTGAAGGATGCCTGGCCTGCCACTGCAGGACTTTGACTCTGTATTTTCTCCTTGATTGTTTCTTTCTTTCTTTATTTTTTTTTTTGGTTTTTCGAGACAGGGTTTCTCTGTGTAGCTTTGCGCCTTTCCTGGAGCTCACTTGGTAGCCCAGGCTGGCCTCGAACTCACAGAGATCCGCCTGTCTCTGCCTCCCGAGTGCTGGGATTAAAGGCGTGCGCCACCACTGCCCGGCTCCTTGATTGTTTCTTATACCTAGGTTTTGAATTTACAAACTTTATTATCAGTATTTGTAATGTGGGGACATTGTATATTTCTCTTAAACTTTCATAAATAGTTGTTCAGTAGTGAGTAAGCTCATCCAGATGGGTGTGTGACCAGATTCATTAGTTCCATTTACTCTGCATCTTAGCCCACGGAGCTGGGGATTGGTCTAAATGGTTTTCAGCTAGGAGCAGTTTTGCTCTGCAGGGATCTTCTATCTCATGGTGAGAGGTAACTTTTTTTTTTTTTTTTTTTTTTAATTTTTACTTTATTGGTGTTTTGCCTGTATGTATGTCTGTGTGAGGGTGTTGGGTCCTGGAGTCACAGACAGTTGTGAGCTGAGATAGTTTTAATTGTCACAGTAAAGTGTAGCATGAATTCTAATTGGCCTTAATAAAAACCTGGAGCCAGATCTCGGGGTAAATGCTGAAAGATCAGAGAAGTAAAGGAGTCAGCCACTAGAGAGATGTCTTACCTCTGCTGCATCCTCAGATTGGGAGGGGGGCGGAGCTCCTGTCTCCTCCCACCTTATAGTCCTCTCTCTGCCCAGCCATGTCACTTCCTGTCTCTACCTCCCCAGTGCTGGGATTAAAGGCATGAGATCCCAAGTGCTGGGATTAAAGGTGTGAGCCACTACTGCCTGGCCTCTATGGTTAACTAGTGGCTGGCTCCACACTCTGATCTCCAGGCAAGCTTTGTTAGAGCACAAACAAAATATCACCACAGTAAAGTTGGAGACGCCAGCTGCTATTAAACATCGCATAGATGAAAGAATTATCTGCACTGGGTATGTAGATAGATGCGCATAATCCCAGCCCTCTGGAAGCAGGAGGGGTGCGGAGAATGTCAGGCCAGCCCGGGCTATATTTAGCAAGACCCTGTCTGAGCAGCCCTCTCCCTCATATTATCTGTGCATAGATGTCAATAGTGCTGAGGCTGAGGAGTGGCCTGGCAGTGTCATATGACAACGGTCTCTAATTACATGTCAGTGCATATCAGTAGCACTTGGCTTGCAGCTTTCTGGAAAAATTTTGCTCTCCTGAGATAGCAGTCCTTTCCTGTTTCAGTCTCTTCTGCCCGCAGCAGGGGCTAGATCCTAGAACTAAAAATCTTGTGACCAAGAGGCCATGGATGAGAAGAGAAATGTCAGCATGCTCATGGGGTGAAAAAAAAAAAGTTGCTGGTTTTCTCGTATTTGAAGTGAAAGTATTCTTAACTGCCATGCCAGAGACTTAATGGGAAAGGACCTCGGCCCATTATCCTGATGATGTTTGGCCTACCATTTCTAGAGAACAGTCGCTGCTGGGGGAGTGAAAGCATCCTCATATTGTGACATGCCAGAGGGTGTGGACTTCTGCTCACTTAGGACTTCGTCTTCTTGGCTCTTTTAACCCAAACTCTCTTATGGAAGTCACTGGAGAGCCATCATAAAGCTGGCAAGTTTGCCAACACACATTCTCCTCCAGATATTCTAGAATGGGCTGCATCCTATAACCTAACACCTTCTCCTTGGACATCTCCCACAGCCAAGATCCTTAGGCAGGGTCCTGTGTGAAGGAATCCCCTCTGGAACTGCCAGCAGGGATAGCATATGTGCCTCTGCTCTATCTTGTGAACAGAGTGGAGCCGCCTCACGGGCCCCCTTGACTCACAGCTGCCTGGAACTGTTTTCTTAGGGCATCTGCATCTGTCAAGTCTATCTCCTGAGAAGTGCCTCATACCTCTCAGACCAAGTGCTGGAGATCTGTCATTTTAACCTTAACCCAACTGCAATGTATAGCCTAGGCTGGCCTCAGACTCTCTATTGGAGCTGAGGCTAGCTCTGAACTTCTGATCTTCCTGCCTCCACCTTTAAATGTAAATATGACTAAATGATGGAATTACTCGTGCTTTCCACCATGTCCAGTTTATACAGAGCTGAGGATCGAGTCCAGATGTCATGCTTCCTAGGCAAGCACACTACTGAGTTCTATCTCAAGCCTAGCATACCTCCGTCCCCCCTTTTAAACACCCCATATGCTTGGGCAGAGCATCAAGGCACTGAGGGTGTGAGGTGTGGGATGCTTTTTACCTGATAATGAACCGGAAGCAGAGATGGAGGAAGGAGAACCAGAGACCCATCCTCAGGGCCCTACTTCCTATATTAAGCACTTCCTCTTAAGTTTCCAGAATGTCCCAAGAGAGCACCACCAGGTGGGGACCACTCATTCAACGCATATTTTGTATTCAAACCACTAGGCTCTCCTGGCTACTTTATTATTTTACTTTTTGTTGTGTTCGTTATCAAACCTATGGTTTCATGCATGTAAAGCCCTCTCTCAGCAAGCACACATGTGCAGATCCATGCAGAATCTAGAGGACAACCTCAGATGCCCTTCTTCAGGAGCTGGCTACCTTGTTCTTAATGCAGTGTGGAATTTGCCTGGAACTGGCCAAGGAGGATAGGTTGGCCAGTCAGTAAGTTTCAGAGATCTCCCCAAGCTACCACCTCATCCCCATCTCTGACTTCCCAGAGCTGGATTACCAACACACAACAAACAAATACCACATCTGGCATTTTTTATTTATTTATTTATTTATTTATTTATTTATCTATTATCAGCTTGATACAGTATAAATTCTTATCCTAATAGTGAAATGTTTCATTGAGGCTTGCCCAGTAAATTTTTAAAACCAAAATTTTTTTTAACCACAGGTCCCTCTGGGGGCCCCCCCCCCCCCGGGGGGGGGGCTATATAGCCTCCCTGGTTCTGTGGGTTACAGTCTGATTGTTCTTTGCTTTATATCTAGTATCCACTTATGAGTGAGTACATACCATGTTTGTCCTTCTGGGTTTGGTTACCTCACTCAGGATGATATTTTCTAGTCCCATCCATTTGCCTGCAAATTTCATGCCGTCATTGTTTTCCTCTGCTGAGTAGTACTCCATTGTGTATATGTACCACATTTTCTTAATCCATTCTTCAGTTGACAGGCATCTAGGTTGTTTCTAGGTTCTGGCTATTACGAATAGTGCTGCTATGAACATAGCTGAGCATATATCTTTGTGGTATGATTGAGCATTTTCGTGGGTATATGCCGAAGAGTGGTATGGCTGGGTCTTGAGGTAGATCGATTCCCAATTTTCTGAGAAACCGCACATCTGGCATTTTTATGTGGGTTTGAGACTCAAACTCAGGTCGTCATATTTGCATGGTAGGTATTTTACCAACTGAGCTGTTTCCCCGGGCTCCCTAAACTATCTTTGAGTTCACAGTCAGCAGTATTAGTATGTTCCCATTGCTGGGCTGTAGATCGGAACTTTCTCATCTTGTCTGTGGAATACTGTTTATGGCTGGGCAGGGTGACCCGAGTCTTTGTAATACTCTCACTTGCGTCTTGTGTCTCTTCCACAAAGTGATTCCCACTTAGTACAAGAACCAGATTCCTCCTTCTCCTAGTACTGTGGGCCAGCTGATCAGTGAGTTTGCGCTAGTAAAATTTAGACCGTGCAAGCTCTTAGGTGGGGTTCAAAGTAGAGGGGAATTTGAATACAAGCAGTGAGTATCTGGAGGGACGAAGGATTCTCGGTTGCTAGGGGGTTGACCTCACCAGGCAACAACTGAAAACGCCCTCTCCATCATACACAAGGTCTCAGGCTGTAACAATGTGCAAAGGTGTTTTCCTGACACCTCTCCTTCTCTCCCACCCCCAACTCCCCCCATGGCAGTTCCCTAGTTCTGATCACACCCTGACATCCGTGCTCTTATCTCAAGGGAGTCAAGCCACAGATGACAGGCTTTGTCTAGTTTTGAGTTAATTGAGCTTTGGCTGCTGTCTGTGAGGCTTCTTCAGCCCATGAATTCATCAGTGTGTCATCGTCTGGAGCCCTGGCTACCTGGCTGCCTGGCCACACAGCAGACTTACTTTGGGGAAGGGTGCTTTCTGCTTAAGCTTTAGTAATTGGTGCTGGGAAAGAGAGGTTCTTCCTAGATCTTTTGGTGATGGCCTTGTCTTTATCTCTAAGATCTCCTCCCCCCTCCCCCCCTTTTTTTTTTTCTGTTTGAGGTAGACTCTCATTATGTAGCCCTGGCTGACCTAGAACTTTAAGTCGCCCAGGCTGGCCTGGAATTCATGGAGATCTGCCTGCCTCTGTCTCCTGAGTGATGGGACTAATGGCGTGGGCCACCATGCCTGCCTGGCTACTTACTTTGCAGGTGGGTTGTGGTTCTCACTGCATAATAACTGTTTCAGTGGGTTTTCTAGGGATGGGGTAGACACTTGGTTCTAAGAGTGCCTTTATTATTTTTGTGGCAGCCTAAAATATTAGAGTCAGTTACTTGAATTTTTCTCAAGGGACCTCTCACCTTTAGAATGAAATAGATTCAGTTGTCTAATTGGGATTTCCCTGTAGGGACTGGCGGTGGTGAGGTTGCTTGTGTTTTACAATCAGGAGAGCAACACCAAGCACAAAAGCCCAGAACAAAGCTCACAGCACTTGTGGTGTTACTATTTTAGCTAAGGGGAAGTCTTTAGAAGCTGTTTATAGTCCACAATGACTTAAGGGCAAGTTCCCTAGTTCAGGGAGCCGATGATGCAAGAGTTTTATTACCTCTTATGGGATGCTTTGTGACAAACTGTTGGTAAATGAAGAAAGGGAGTGGCTGTTTTTGATGGAATGCTTCTGCTTGCTTTGACTTTCTAGGTGAGCCCCCCTCAGTGTTTGGAATCCTCCCCCTGAGCCTTTCAGTCCAACTGAGCTGGTTGTAAGCCTCTGGCTCAAAAACACAGGCTGACAGATTTTTTTCCTGATTTTGCCTGTCTGTATAAGGAGCTCCACAGAAGGGCCTTGCCTATGGCAGAGGTGAATTCTGCTTGTCAGCTTGATTGGTCTCACTGTCGGTGATGATGTTTCCAGGGAAGACACATCCTGGATGTGGCTAGGGTCCCAGGCTGAATAAAAAGGGAGAAATGGAAAGCCACTTCCTGCTGTCATACCCGTCTCTGCCCCCTGCCTGGCCTGTGGGTTTTTGAGCAGGAGCCTCACACCCCTGCCCCCTTGCCTTCCCCACTGTGGCGGATGTCCTCAAGCCAGGAGCCCAAACGGACCCTCTTCCCCCGAGTTATTACTTGGCACAGGAGGCAATGTCATTGTCACGTTAGACAGCGGGCAGCGAGTGGAGATGGGGAGGTAAGAGGAGCTTCTGTCCGCCGTGTCATTTGTCACCTATCAGGTGAGGCTGCTGTATAAAGGCCTCATCCAACCAGGCCCGGGTGTCTTTGGCTTCACCTTGCTCTCGGAGCTGACTCTCCCAGGCTGGCCAGAAACAAGCCTGAAGACTTTCCCTGGCTGTTGTGAGCAGACACACTTTGAGCCCTGACGCTGGAAGCCTTTAAGTGGCCTCCAGCATGCTGGTGTTACAGAATGGCATGGCAGGGCACCTGCTTCCCAGACTCACACCCAGCTTGCTGATGAGCAGGTCCCAAGATGTGTTAGCCTACCAACTGGCCCAGGGCTCAAAGCCGCACACAAAGGCACTTAGCACAGAGGGAGATTTGCCTAACCCCTCGCTCCTTCCAGCTTCCTGGTCTGTGGTCTGTGTTTGGACTTTGAGAGGAGGAACTCTGAGGAGCGAGCTGCAAGAAATTCAAGTAGGAATCTTTTCCCATGGGCTCCCTCATGTGCACAGTGGTGTGTGTGTGTGTGTGTGTGTGTGTGTGTGTTTGGGGGGGGGAGGGGGTGGGGGGCAGGAGGCTGACCTGGGGTCATTTTTTTGATTTCTGAGTTTGGGTGTGGTATTTCCTTTAGGAGTGGAGTGTTCAGTTTAGTTGTTAGTATTTTCTACTGTGCAAATAGGTTTCACCAAGTCTGGCTGAATGGCTTAGTCATTTAAGGAGAACGGAAGTGCTTTTTCTAACATGTAGGGGAAAGTTGAAGAGTTTGACTTTTAATACTTAGCATTGCTGGCCTAAGGGAGCAATGGTGGGACTTTTGCGGATGCTTGGCCGGCCGGACCTGTCACCTTTGCGGGTGAATCTTGTCGAGTGGAGGCTGCTAGAGAGGACTGCGTTCTGAGAGGCAGAGCTGGGAGGATCACAGCAGCCTTGGGGTCAGCCTGGACTACTATCTCAAAAAAGAAACTGAAAAAGAGAGGGAGGGAGGGAGGGAGGGAGGGAGGGAGGGACGGGGGGGGGAGAGAGAGAGAGAGAGAGAGAGAGAGAGAGAGCACACTCTAGAGCACCTTTCTGTCTTCCTGAGGTGTGAGGGCATGCATTGGCACAGAGCAGCCATTGTTCCCACCCATGCACTCCCTGGCTCACACAGCACTTGGGAGTTTGCAGTCCTGTTGATAGAACTGTGGGTTAGGAACGGAGACACCTGGACAGCTCCTGTTTACAAAGGAATTCTGGGTAGTCTCTGTGTTTGACCAGGGAGGGAGAAGGAAAGGCTGTAAGGAGAGGACTATCACAGAGGAAGGAGTGGGAAGGGAAACGTTCTCAGATGGTTCAGACGTTCAGCAGGCAGGTGTTCACCTTCCTACTGACCTTTGCAGGAGCTGAAAGCCAGGCCTTCTGCAGGATACACAAGTTCTGGGCCTCCGAGTTGCAGCCCTGCCCTCTGCTGCAGAGCTGGGGCCAATGGTGGGGGGTGGGGTGGGGGACCAGCAGTGTGTGTGGGGGGGAGCAAAGTCTAGAGATACATATAGAAAATGCCACAATGAAACACATGACTTTGTATGCTAACTAAAAGAAATTAATTAAAAGATGAAATAAGAGATCAGAAATTTCTAGCCCGAAACACAGAAGCTGCCATCAACTTCAGAGGAAGCTGAGCTTTGGCAGGTCAGTCAGTCACCGTTTGTGCCTATTGCTGTAACACACCAACACTGCCTGCCAGCACTTGACATGTGTTCCGTGTTTAGGATTTAATAAGGGCTGGTAAGCCCGGGGAGGAGTGGGAGTTTCAGGGTTACAGTTTTTGAGGCAGGTAGGCTTCACACTTGACTTTTGACCGAGGCTGACCTTGAACTTCTGATCCTTTTGCCACCACCTCTCAGAGGCTCCCAGGGTCACAGCATACCACCACGGCGGGCCTGATTGCTGCTTTTGTAATCATAGGACACTTTGCCTTTCTGTGGGCAAGATGGTATTAAAAACTGGTTATTAAAAGCCAGGCGGTGGTGGAGCACACCTTTGATCCCAGCACTCCGGAGGCAGAGGCAAGTGGATCTCTGTGAGTTCGAGGTCAGCCTGGTCTACAAAGTGAGTTCCAGGACAGTCAGGGCTGTTACACAGAGAAACCCTGTCCTGAAAAACCAAAAACCAAACCAAACCAAAACAAAACAAAAACCCCAAACTTTAAAAGCTGGCCACCTGTTTCACACGAGGCGCTTTCTGGTTAGTGACAGACAAAGGAACCAGTCTGGTATTTGTAGTAAACGTGGCTCCACTCTCCTGCTGTCTGATAAAGACTTTATAGATTTTCTAGCTTCAGAGTTCAGATACCTCTTGTTTGGATATGCAGATAGTTGGCTGCTAAAATTTGTTGAGATTTGTCCTGACTGGCTGTTCTTACATTGCCTATTAGATTTAGTCCTAATAAATGATTCTGAGTCTACAAAATAGCCCAATCGGTGGATTTCTTGGTTGTACATTTGTACATTGTAAGCCTACAAGAGGAGAAGGTGGAGACCCTAAAATAAAGCTGTCCTAGTTAGTGTGTCCAGGAGTAGGGGTTTGGCGAGAGGGTGGGGCTGAGGAGGACGGCACTGAGCACCCTCTCACCGCCACACCAACTCACCTGAGGTTCACGTGGGAATGTGCTGACATCTGCACTCACTGCTCCTCCCTCAGTTTACCTTACCTCCCTGCAGTGCCAGGGTGCTGGGAAAGTCTTAAAAGTGAATTCTCCCCTAAGGCTGTGTTCTGGTGCCTGGGTGGGGAGGTCCCTGAGTAGCCCCGGCTATGCTTCAGTGATTGAGCCCTCTTCTCTCCTTCCAGAATTCTAGACTGGGGAGCACTTGCTTGGATGCCGTAGGTTTGAAATGATCCTTTGAACAAGTCAGTTTGTAGAACGAGATGGGCTAGGTGAAGTCAATAGACGCTTATTTTAATTGACGATACCTGAGGATGTGTGTAGGACTTGAAAGTTCTGTGATCCTCTATTTTGGAACGTGTTAGGGAATCACAGCATCACAGAGGACACTTGGAGAAATGCTGCTCCAGGTCATAAAGTCTACTTGCCCCCTTTTTCCTGAGACTTTTTCACGTTGATGTCCATGTCTGTCATTCATACAGAAAGCCTTTGCCTCTTCGGCTATCCTACGTGTGAGTTTCTTCATCAGTTCCTAAGGACCCTTTGCATTTCTCCTGGGCATCAGTAAGGACCTGAAGGGCATCCTACTAGACTCTTAGTGGGAAGTAGGATATAGCAACTTGTTTTGTGGACGGGAGGAAAACCTGACTGGTATACCAAGAATACACACCCGGCACTTTTTTTAAGATGATGAGATTTTATAAAACACTTATTTGAGGTAATTGTAGACTGAACACAGCTGCCAGAAATAACACAGTGACCAGAGTACCACTCATTTCCTCCAAGAGTGGCACATTTGCGGTGACTAATTTCTATGCCAACTTGATTGGATTAGAAAACACCCAGAGCTTTAGGGAGATCCACCTTTGGGTGTGTCCATGTATTTCCAGGGAGGTTTGATTGAGGAAGGAAGAGACATCCTAAGTGTGGGTGGGATCATCCAGTCTGTGGACTGGGGGCCCAGACAGAGTAAAAAAGGAGAAAGCCAGATCAGCCTCTCAATGAGACCAGACCTGATCCAACTGCAAGTCACCCTGCCTCCCCTGAACAAGCTGAGTTGCCCCGACTTCCCTGCACGAGGCAGGCTGTATCACCTGAACAGTGGTTCAAATTAAACCCTCTCTTTCTTCAGCTGCTTCTTTGGTTGCAGTCAGGGAAAAGTAACCCATGAAGTGTCGCATAGCAACACAAATTTGCGCTGAGGAGATTCACATGGATGTAGTCATTGACCTGTCTCTAGATCCCTTAGGTTTATCATGTGCTCTGGCGTGCGATTAGCTCTGGACAGTTTTATTACAAGAAACTCCTGTAGTTACCACTACAAACTACAGAAGAGTCCCATCCCTAGGACCCTGAATGGTATCCTTTTATAACCATAACCAATTCTTCCCCTCCCCTTCAATCCCCAGCCCCTGACAACCACTAATTCTCCATGCCTATAATTTTATCCTTTCAGGCAGATTCTATAAATGGATCATATGGTATGTATGTTTTTGAGTTAAGCTTTTTAATAGGCTGGCTATTTGAATCTATTATTCTAACCTCTGCAGCAGTTCCACAAAAGGATGAATTCCCTTCCGTCCCTGAGGCAGGGAAGCCCGACAGTTAGTGGGCCAGGAAGCCAGGAGGAGCCCAGGAAGAGCTCCTGACCCTCAGTCTTGCTGCTCTTGCAGTAGACTTGGGTTCGGCTCTCAGGAGCCACATGGGTGGCTCACAACCGCCTGTAACTCCAGTTCCAGGGATCAATGCCCTCTTCCTCTCTGAAGGCTCCTAGAATGCACGTGGCACACATAAACTTACAACACACATACGAAATCAGTAAAATGTAACAAAAGGTAGGTAGTTAGTGACTGCTCCTTCTTCCAGGACACTGGAGAACAATCCAGTCGCTAACACGGCCGCTTAGTACGGGCATACTCAGCATGCTTCTCGTAGTAACTTCCCCAGCGGAAGATGATTAGCTTTGGGGAGCACTTTGGGATGTAGAGGGAATTAACCAGCAGATCTGAGTAATTGAGGCTTGCATGCAAACTATCCTAGAAGTGTTTAGATTTCTGCCAAGTTGAAGCGCACGTTTGGGGTTTGCACAGCCTCCCATGTAATTACACGTGTTAGCATGCTGCTGTGTGTTTTCTGGGTTACACTCTTCAATTTGACAATCAAAGTATTTTCACATGTTGACTGCTACTGTGTAAACTGGTTCCTCTTGTACATTGGGAAGGAAAACTGCCATTCTCATTTGGGAGAGCATAGTTCTGTGATGGAAGCAAACTTTTGGTTTCAATTTCTCTGCCTCTGAGTGTTTTTGTGAGTACTCAGAAGGGAAAATGAAGTAAGTGTTGCCTTTGGGATACTTTAGGTAAGATGCACCCATCTACCAAGAACAGTGTGGCCTTTGAGAAAGTTGGATCTGGTAGAGTAGGTGCTTGCTGAGCTGGCAAAGGTCTGGTCTTTTTGAGGCTGTGTTGGTGGTTTGGGGTGCTGCGGTGAGGAACAGGAAGGGCAGTCATCTGTGGCGGGGCAAGTCTCCTAAGGGAGGGCTCACCCTGCCCGTGATCCCGACACTCATAGCTGTTTATGGTGTAACTGTGTATGTCTTTCCTGTTAGTGGGTTTGGTGTGCATTAGGTGACCTGAAGAAGGAAGAATGAAAGGAGAATATTACTGCAACCAAGAAGGAATATTTGGGGACAGTTAACACTTCAGTAGCTCAAACCTTCATCATCTTTAGACTTTCCTGAAGCATGTCTCCTGTATTGGCTTCCCACTTTTCCATGTCAGCAAGGGAAGAAGTTCAGAGTTCAGTCACTTGATACTTCCTGATGCTCTCTAGAGCCACGAGAAGACTAGACTGTCTTTGTTACTTGAAAGTACTTAAATAACTAATAGAGGTCAGACATGGACAGTTTCTGAGAATAATCCTTAGCTGCTCTTTTCCTCAGGGAAATAAGCTCAGTCGAGTTCCCTAAAGCACAGTGCACTTTTATAATTTCTTGAAATAATTTCCATTTTTCTGCCCTGGAAGAGCAGGCAATTGCAAAGAGGTTGAGAAAGAACTACAAAACCATTGGGTTAAATTAGCCTAATACATCACTCTTAGAACTCATAAAGCAGGCAGTTAATACCTCCTAACAAACACCGCTGACATTTAGATCCGTGTTTTCAGGTGAAAACCAGGACAGACAACCAACACAAGGAGACAGGACAGACACAGCACTGTAATCTCAGGCAAGGCCACCTGTAGAATGACAGCAGATAACTAGCAACCCATGATGGCCTGACAGTTGTGGAATTTTTCTCTAGAAATGTTTAAATCTGACACACTTTACTTTTGTTTCCTTTTCCCCCCACATTTCAGAAATGGTTGAAATACCAAAGGTGGCTTTTTTTTTTTTTTTTTGGTTTTTCAAGACAGGGTTTCTCTGTGTAGCTTTGAACCATTCCTGGATCTCGCTCTGTAGACCAGGCTGGCCTCGAACTCACAAAGATCCACCTGCCTCTGCCTCCCGAGTGCTGGGATTAAAGGCGTGCACCACCACCGCCCAGCCTTTTTGTTGCCTTTTTTTTTTTTTTAACGGAGTCAGGCTGGCCTTGGACTTGCTAAGTAGCTGTGGCTCACCTTGAACTCCAGTCATTTCTCCTTCTTCCAAGTGCCAGGATTACAGATGTGCAGCACTGCACGCAGCTGGGTGTAGAGTTAAGGAGAATTTTGCATCCCTATGATGATGCTGAATATACTTTAATATGACAATTGGCTTAGTGTCTCTTGTCTTAGATGCATTTTTTTAATCAAAACATTTAATTGGACAAAATATGTTGTGTTGCCTAATGTAATACACAGAATGGTAGAATTCCTGATTCATAGTGAAGAGTTATCTAATGAAGTGATTGTTAGGAGAGTTTTGAGTCCCCTCCCCCTCCAGATTTAGCAAGGAATGGCCTGTATGACCCTGTTTCCTACGTGATTTTTGGCCACATTTAAGACTCACCTTGTGATCATCTGCCTGTCTGTCATGTATCTAACAAAACAGGGGATTGAGCCCCAAGGCCTCATTCATTCTAGGCAAACAATTTAGCACTGTGTCGCGCCCCCAGCTCCATGGCGTTTTACAGGGCTACCTGAGAGGCGGAAGTTAAATAGTGGTTGGTCCTTCTGGGTCCTGTGCTGGGGGGTGGGTCCAGGAAGGGACCTCAAAATGAGTAGGTTTCACCCTACAACATGCTCAGTGCCGTAGGTACCATTAGAGCAAGGCACGGCAGCCGTGGCTTTGGCTTGGCTCTCAACCCATTCATCGAGTCTGCTTATTTCAACCCATTCATCGAGTCTGCTTATTTGCTGCTGACAACCACGCTGTATTTTGATTTTGTTTTCCCTCAAGGTATTTCAGAAATTACCATAGCTGCTTACTCTCGTGGAGTAAGTTTGTACACTCCTGGAGGCTCTGTGTACGTATGTTTTAACGTCACAGTCACCTCCCCCACATCCCTTCCTAGCTCTCTGCCCCCTCTCCAGCCTGTGTACTTTCTATGCATTGAGGTGAGATGGACTCTGTGTCCTGCAGGGAGGGCTGGGCCTTTGGGTCACAGTAGCTTCTTTCATCAGCAGAGCCCTGCCTGGGAGGGGACCAGCTGTGGGTGGACCCCTGCTCTCGGAAGTGCCAGAGTTACTTGGGTGTGGATGTTCCTCCTTGGCTTGGAAACATTGGCAGGGAGGCTGAAAGGTCCTTTTTGTGATCCAGGGTAGCTTGCCCTGGTACCCGTCCCCGAGGTATAAAAGCTCAGAGCCTTGCTGGAAGCCTGCAGCAGAACAGTTTTTCCCCGGATGCGAATCAGGCTGGTACTGTGGATGCTTCTGCTTCCCAAGAAGGTGGCAAAGCATCTGTGGTCCTGACTGTGTCCCTGCTGTCTCCTCTGCTCAGCTGTTCTCCCTTGTCATCTTCTTAAAGGTGTATCTGTTTGCCTCAGCCTCCCTAAGCACGCTGTTACAGTACACACAAAAACACACCAGGATCCTACCTCTCCTTCCAAGTGCCTTAGAAACCAAGGACTCTAACCACAGGAATTGAGCACTGGAAACTAGCTCAATAAGGGACCGTCTTCATGCTTTGACAAGTGAGTGTTTTTATTTCCGAGCTTGGAAGGCGAAGCTTCTGTCCCCCTCCCCCAACCTTCCTGCAGCTGGAGGCAGGAGAGGGAAGGTGAAGGAGAGAAAAGAGTCTCTCAGATCACGGGACCCCAGCTACTGTGGGCAACGCTTTCTGATGCACATCAGCCTGGAGTTGACTGGCCTTTCCCCGGCAGTGGTTTATTTTTGAGACTGTGTTGATGTTAATGGTTGTCAGCTCTAAAGACGTGGATGGCTTCACTATTAAAGAAGATGAGTAGGAAATAATCATGAGCTGTCTGCATGGTACGACTGCTTTGCTTGTCTGAGTCAAAGAATGGAGTTCCCTAGGCCAAGCATTTGTGTGGCTTGCAGGATGTTGTAGGACCTTTCTTCTGTGGCCCTGCCTCCCTGGTAACTTGTGCAAGCCTGATGTGATTGGTGAGGCTGAGGCAGAAGGATTCCTACAAGTTGGAGGCCAACCTGGGCCATAGAGCACAACCCTCTCTTAAAAAAAAAATGGAGAAATTAAAGGAAGATAGAATAACCAGGTTTTTGGTCTGTTTTAATTCACTAAGTAGATAGTACTATATGCCTTCAGGGCAAAGTAGCAGGTTTGATGTTAGCCTTAGACTCAAACAGACCCTAGTGGGCACCCTGGTTCAGCCATTTTTAAAAAGGCCTCCATCAAATTGAGCATTTGTGGGCCTGGGCTCCAGCAGTAAAGGTGGACAGTGATGATCCTGCCTGCCTCTAGGACTGTTTTTAGTGTTAAGATAATGTATGCAGCGATTGCCTAGGGACACTTGTTTTTAGTGTTCTTATTGAGTCAGGAACCAAAAAAGCAAATGGAGTGAGTCCTGCCTCTTGGGAGCTTTCAGCCCAGAAGGCTGTAAGTCACTGATCAGGACAGTGTGTGTGTGTGTGTGTGTGTGTGTGTGTAGCTCTGCGTGGGAACCAGTGTGACCTGCTGTTTGAAGGTGATCTTCATAGTGGTGGTGTCGCTGGGAGCTTGCAACCACTGATAACTGTTTCCTCTTCTTCCCTTCCCTGCCTCTATCTTTCTGGATCTTTCTTTTTGAGAAAGCATCTCCCGAAGCCCAAGCTGTCCTGAAATTACTTTGTAGCTGAGGCTGCCTTGAACTCCAGGCTCCTGCCGTGTGGCCAGAGGGACTTTGTGGAGCATTGGGATTAAGGCTGTCACATTACTCACGCCCTAGGAGTACCATCAGTTTCTTTCTGAATGGCCCACGTGCACTGGTGCATTTGCAATGTCTGGGGTTTTGGAAAGGACCCTAAAGGATATAAGGCTTTTAGATAGGTGGTCAGGGGGTGACACTGGTTTGGTGGGACTGCACAAGGTCCTGCAGAGCATGTGAGGTCTCCCAGTGGTGGGAGGCTTTGGCATGGAGCAGGTGAGTGGGCTGGCTTCGTGATCATCCTTGCTAGCTGGTGGAAGGAGCATCCTGGTGGGTGGTTCAGGTTAGGTGAAGTGTAATGCTCTCTTCACGTTTCCATGGAGACACCTTTGCTTCAGATCAGGCTGCTGTATTTCCCAGAAGGCACCTTTCCGACCACCTCTCTGGTTCTGTTGCTTTCCTGAGTGCTTAGGTCCCATTTGGGTAGACGTTGTATGTTACACATATGACGCTGTGAAGGTCTGTGTTACCTTGGCCCATTTCTGTTTTAAGCCATGCCTTCTGTGGAGGGAAGGCCATCCTGTGGAGACCAGGACGGCCTTGAACTCCCAGGTCTCCTGCCTCAGACTTCTGAGCGGGAATTTCAACTGTGTGGCAGCAGACCTTGCTCAGCCCTGCGGGGTTTTCATGACTTTTCTTACCTGCTTAGAAATTTATTCTTCTTGAACAAGTCTGTTGGGGGTTCCAGAGGGTCAGCGAGGGTCCCGGGGTTTTAAGTGTGTTTCGGCATGTTGGTAGATTTCCATTGTGAAGCTCTAAGTAAAACTGTAAGGATCAGGAGGAAACCCCAGATTTGGTTCTCATGTAAAATGACCTCCAGTCAGCAGATCCTCCAAGTTGTTTGCAGTACACGCTATTTGGTCCAGCCACATGGCTCCGCAGGTAAAGGCGTTTGTTGTCAGTCTGATGACTGAAGATCAATTCCCTGATTCCCCGTGGTAGAGGGAGAGATTCCTGACAGTTGTCTTGACTTTTCACTCATGGCGTGCACACTCACACAAAATTTAAAACAAACAAACACATAGTATTTTTATTATTTATTCAGTATTTACATGATGCCCTCAAACAGAGATCTCACTGCCCCGCCCCCAATAGGGTTTCTCTGACTGTCTTGGAACTCTCTTTGTAGACCTGGCTGTCCTTGAACTCACTGAGATCCTCCTGCCTCTGCCTCCGACTCCCAAGTGCTGGGACTAAAGGCATGCGCAACCACTGCCTGGCTCTCACACATTTTTTTAATAGAGAGACAGAGAGCAAATATTTAGACTCGTCAGTCAGTTCTGTGGCACAGACCCCGGCCTGCTGTCAAGTGTGTGCACTTGACACCCCTGCTATGGGCAGGATGCGCAGAGACCGGTCACTTTGTAGTGAAGTTTTTATTTATGGGAACTGGCCAAGTTTGGGTCTCTGAAGTGTCCACTGCCCCCTGCTCCAAAGATACTTTGTAGTGAGAGAAAGTAAATCAAAATTAAAATGGGATGAGCCATGATGAGCCACACAATTAAAAGATAATTCCACAAAGGCGACACTTGGTTGTTTTTTGCTCCTGCTGTGGTGTGCTTTTTCCCATGGTTTCATTGTCAATGGCTTTAGTAACACATGGTTCTCCAGGTGTGGCGGTGCATGCCTCTCATCTGAGCACTTTGTAGGTAGAGGCAGAAGGATCAGAAGTTCAAGGCCATCCTGAGATATAGTGAGTTTTAGCTCTTGTAACAAACAAACAAACAAACAAACAAACAACAATGACAAAAAACGAACTTACTTCTAAATAAGGTGTTTAGTTATCGGTGATTATCTGTGTTTCAAACAGAAAATGCCAGAAATAAACAAATCCTTAATTTAAAATTGAATGTCATTCTGCATAGAGTAACAAAATTTTGCTCTTCCCCGCCCCCCTCCCCCCTCCGCCTTTTTGAGAGCAGTTCCCCTGTACCTAAGGCTGGCTGGTGCACTCATTGTGCAGCTGAGGGATGACCTTGAACTCTGACCTACACCTCCTGAGTGCTGGAATTACAGATGTGTGCACCACTGGAACATCCAGCCAGTCGTCCCTCAGCAGTACCTTGGTTCTCAGTATCACGGTCTCTGCACTCAAGTAACTGAGTTTTTTGCTGGAGTGAAAGTCCCGGAGCATGGGGAATGAATTGGGGCAGTTGAACTACAGTATATTGTTAAGCCTTCTGCATTTTATCATGGTTGCTAAACTCTTGCTGTATTTATAAGTGAAATGTTGCTGCAGATGTGCAGGGAAAGGTGTAAGCAGCGTGGGCAGTGTCTCTGCCCATCTTCAGGATTCTCCTGGGATTTGCCAACCTACTCCCTCTGGATAATGGGGTACTGCTTGAATTAAACTGGATAGTTAACAGTGGTTTGTAAATAAACCTGAAACGTCATTATCTGTAGTTTTTCTTGTTTTCCTACCATTCAGCTAGAGCGCCCGCCCCCCTTTTTAATTTAGCATCTGTTTATGGGATGTCTTCTTCCCACCAGGCTTTGGAAATTTACAAGTTGCTTAAGTCACAAAGGTTTCCTTTGGGGGAGTAGCCGGCTGGACTTTATCCTCATTCTAGCCAGATGTGGGCTCTTGCTGTCCACCACATCAAACACAGGGCCTAGGGCACCAGGAACCGTGTCGCAAAAGACACTTGGCCTTTTCCTCTGTCTGCTGCGTATGTGTTTGGGAAAGTGGTTTTTGTTTTATTTTGCTTTGGGTTTTTTTTTCTTTCCTTTTTCCTGTTTTTTTCTTCCTGTGTGTATGTATAGTAGAGAAAGTCTGGAAGAATTTACAAGCAGTGAAAATATTTTAATAACTTAGCTGTCAAAATTCCCAGTCTTGATGATTCAAGGGATTGTTTTCCTGGCCTTTAGAGTTTTCACTTCTAAACACTAGTTCGTGTTTTGAATTTCTGTAAGTTCTGCCTGCCGAATTATAAATAACTTGTACCTGGCTGCAGAGGGCTTTGCCCTGGAGTAGGTTCAAAATAATGGTCCCTTTATGTCTAGCAGCCCCTCCTGAGTATCCTTCTGTGTGTCTGTCCTCTGTCTAGCAACCCCCGCTTGTGTGTTTGTGTGTTTGTGTGTTTGTCTGTCTGTCTAGCAACTCCTTTCCAATCTCTGTTTGTGTGTCTATCCCTCAGCCCTTCTGGCCCTTTCAAATTGAATGTGTCTGTCTGTTTCTGTTCATAACACTTCTGGCCCCCAATAATCCAGCACCCCGCCCCATCTCCCAATCAGAGCTTTAACCCTGGGATACAGAGAGGAGCCGGACTTGGTGTGTGCGTACTCTCGTCACCCCAGCACTTGGGAGATGGAGGCAGGAGGATCATAGGTCATAGCTGTGTATCCAGTCCTTAATTTTCCAACCCATCCCCCTACCAGGAGCTCGCAGGAGCTAGTGCAGTCCTGCAGCTTATGGGCTCAGAGCCCCAACCTAACAGTCCAGGCTTCCTATATTTTAGTTCAACTGGTTGTAAAACTGGAGTTCCTATGAACTCGTCTTTGGGCTCCGTATTGGCTAGAGTGGCTCACAGAGTAGTCATGCATTTCTTTCTTTCCTGGTTCTTAGAAAGGCTGGAACTCAGTCAGCCCTATGGGAGAGCTGCGTGGAGCTCCCCTGCCTTCTCTAGATACCTCGCCCTCTCAGCACCCCTGTACTCACCAAACCAGCACTATCCGAACCCTGTAATTAAGGGTTTTTAAAGAGGGCCCAGTCTGGGTGTACTGGCACTTGCCTCTAACCCCAGCAGTCAAGCGGCAGAGGCAGGTAGATCTCTGTGAGTTTGAGGCCAGCCTAGTCTACATAGTTCCAGGACAGCCAGGGCTACACATAGAGAGATCTTGTCTCCAAAAGAAAAAGGGGGGAAAAAAAAGCGGAAGGGCCCATTATGGTCACTGGTGATTTAATTATTGACCAGTGGTGATTCATTCAGTCTTCTCCCTCCTGTAGGAGGTGGGGTGGGGTTCTGAAAATTCCCCTTCCGAGCACATGGTTGGCTCTTGCCATCTATCGGTTTTCATCCTGAACCTGTCCAAGTTTTTACAACAAACCCTCTTTGGCCTAAACTTAGGTGTTACTGAAAGGGAGGGGCTTAGTGTGAGAAAAAGCAAAGAAATGCACTTTCCACTCCTGTGGCCCAGGAGGCCCCAGTGGTTTTAGAAGCTCTCTGCAGGGAGCTCGGGCTGAAGAGCAACGACCATTCCTCTCTCACAGCACCATGGTGCGGCTGGGTGAAGAAGAAGAAGAAGGATGTGAGGAAGGAGAAAGGCTCCGAGGTCCTCCTGGGTGTGGAATTGGACCCTCTGATCCCAAGCAGGACAAAATGCTCGGCATTGTGGGTAACTTGGTGGGATGTTAGGAGCTATGTGGTCTCTCACGTGTGAATAGTAGATGAGGATCGTGATCTGAGGCGGAGCCTTGATGACTGACAATCGCACAGGGGACTGGGAGGAGACAGGAAGACGACACAGTAGCTTCAAGGCACCAAGGGCCTATGGGAAAGGCTTCGGCAAAAACGTCAGCCTTTTATCTTTCCCCTCTTTTTCCTCACAGCTATGGAAAGGTCACTGAGTCAGTGAAGTACTTTGAAGTGAGAGATAAAAAAGAGATTTTTTTTTAAAACAAATACAGTTGGTAGAATATGCCAACGATAAAAGCATGATAAGGTTGTGAGAATAAAATATAACGGCAGTCCCTTCTGCATTCTGGTAAAAAACAGAGGAAAGGCCATTTCTGTTTCACTTAAACAGTGGCTTGTCCCAGGCTGGAGAGATGACTCGGAGTTTAAGAGCACTTGCTGCTCTTGTAGAGGGCGTAGATGCGGTGGTCAGCACCCCCATGGCAGCTCACAACGGCCCTTAACTCCAATTGCAGAGGATCCGATGCCCTCTTCTGGCTCTGTGGGCACCAGACACACACATACCTGCAGGCAAAACTCATATCCATAAAACAAAACAGTTTGTGGCTTGAAATCTGGGACGATTCTACCTTAGTACACACAGACCCTTCCGGCTGGGATTCAGTTGCAGCTTTGAGCATGCCCAGAAATTTCTATGTAAAAATGTAAACATTGATAAATGTAGATGAAGAGCAAAAAACACCATGTTTGTCTAAAGTCTCTTAGAAATAAAAATGTATTTCAAGGGCACAAATGATTTCCCCTTAGAGGGCATCTTTGAGGAAGCTTGTCTCCAAGGCATCTAGCCAAATGCCGGGTGCAGAGCAGGTCCCTGATGGCTGCATCCTGAATCAGTGGGGCCATGGCAGAGTATAGCTATCAGAAAAATCACCAGGGCATGCTTCCTCTGGTCTTAAGTTTGAATGTTACCATACAAGGTAAATGGGCCTCCTTACGGAATTTTCATAAACATGTCGTCATACTTTGTTCTAACTCATCTGCTCCCCTACTGCTCTCCCCAGACAGCCTTTTAATTTTTTACTTATGTGCATGTATGTGTGTGCACCACATGTTCATAGGTGTCTGTGGAAGTCAGAAGAAGGCATCCAACCCATCGGAACTCGAGTTACAGTTGGTTGAAGCCACCCGACATGGGTGTTGAAACCCAAACTCCAGTCCTCTGGAAGAGCAGCGAGTGCTCACAACTTCTGAACCATCTCTTTTGTCCCAATCTGTCTTAAAAAAAAAAAGAGGCAGAATTGGAGAGGCTGCAGATACTAGGCTCCCAAAGAGAAGAAAGAAATGGAGCCGGATTTCTTAACAAATGCCTGTCACTGTTATCAGTGATGGCTGTTTATCCTCAGCAGGTGAAGCTGCATTCGACTTCACTTCACAGCAGGGATGACAGCCACTGAGGGCAGGGGCGGAAGTGGTGGCTGAGCATCCTAGCGTTCTCTGTTTCAGAGGGCAAGGTCTGAAGGCAGATCCACTAACAAATGGCTTTCAGCCAGCACTAAGGAAAAACAAACAGGGTCCATGCAGTACCTTGCAGTCTGGCAGTTACACTGAGTGGTCCCAGGAGAGGATAGCTTAAGATCCTGTCGATCACCCAAGGAACACACTAGCCCCGCTGTTCCGAGTGGAAGAGACAATTGGAGTATGTGATGCGACCCCAGCGGCTCCTACAAAGGGCTCCACAGTGCTCTGGTGTGTGTCTTCATGGCAGTTGTCACCTTTGCACAGGTGCTGTGTGTTGTCACCAGGAGCGCTGAGCGTCTGCGTGGCCAAAGACAGACAGAGGTGCTTTAACTGGTTTGGGCTGAGCTAGAGCAGGAGCAAAGGGTGCCTCCCCACCACACCAGTGTTCCGTACTTCAGGCACTCGTCTCCAGGAGGACAGTGAGGAGCACTCCCCCACCACACCAGGGTTCTGTACTCCAGGCAGTGTCTCCAGGAGGACAGTGAGGAGCACTCCAGGCCATGTCTCCAGGAGAACTGTGAGGAGCACTCCAGGCAGTGTCTCCAGGAGAACAGTGAGGAGCACTCCAGGCAGTGTCTCCAGGAGGACAGTGAGGAGCACTCCCCCACCACACCAGGGTCCCTACTCCAGGCAGTGTCTCCAGGAGGACAGTGAGGAGCACTCCCCCACCACCCCAGGGTTCCGTACTCCAGGCAGTGTCTCCAGGAGAACAATAAGGAGCACTGGCCTTTATTGTCAGAAACAAAATTTTTGAAATTGGATGTCAAAATTGGAAAATGAGCTTTGAGCTCTGTTTGCTAGTCAGCCTACTTCAGGGGAGACTTGGTTGTTTAGTGGTATGGGTATCTGTGTTTAGGAAGACTTCCTATGGGTACTGTGGGCACTTTTTTGGTTCATTTTGTTTGGGTAAGATTATTTAATTTTATATGTGAGTATCTCACCTGTGTGTATGTCTGTGTGCTACACAGGTACAGTGCCTGTAGAGGCCAGAAGAGGGCGACAGATCCCCTGTAATTGGAGTTGCCTATGGTTGTTAGCTGCTGGGTAGGTGCTGGGAACTAACTACGGTCCTCTGCAAGAGCAGCAACTGCTCTTAAACCGCTGAGCCATTTCTCCAGTTCTGGATTGTGTTTTTTAAGGATGAAGGAACCAGGTCATAATGCTGGGCCTAATTATTTTAATTATTCATCCCTACATTTAACTTAGTACTCACTGACTTGAGTACTCTATTCTGAGTACTTGGTATTATATGTTTACATGCACCAATAGGAGAGAATTAGTCATATTTATTTATTTGGCCAATCCCCAATGAGTTGCAGAGTTTCCTGGGTTTGGTAATGACAGACCCGTGGATCCATGCTGTTTTCTTGAGGAATAAACTGGTGTGTGACTGTTTCATCTGGGCTTTTAGATTCGTGAGGTCTGATGTGGTGGATAGTCTCATCCACAGTGCAGATTAGTGGGGCTTTGGCATCTGCTCTGGAATTTTCTTGGACCGATTCTTGGGGCCTGTAGATTATTCTGGGCCTTAGAGGCTATTTACTGTTCATGAATACTTCTGCCTAATCATGGGGACAAAGGAGCGATGTGCTTTAGGCTGACTGGATGCTTCTTGGCAGGTTTGGTAACGCAGGCAATGCGATTAATCTTGACTTTGTAAAATGAGGCTACAGATGGTCTCTGGCTGCTCCCGTGTTTGGCTCTTGCTTTCTTGCCCGTGTGGTTGATGCTCCCTTTGGGTGTATCAGGCAAGTGTGAGTCCATACGCATAGAAGAGTGCAATTCACCTTGGTAATTTGGTGTGGGCAGTAGCCTGGTAATCAGCACATTTAATTACACTGCCAATCACATTAATCATTTGTAATATCAAAATACTTCAGGACACAACATGATATCTACAGTGTAGTATCTGTTATTGAACTTGTTAATGTAGTTTAGGGATAAGAAATGAAAAATGGAAATAAATGCCCCAGGCACCCAGTTCTGGATTAATATAAGGCAAAGACCATTGAGAATGCTGTGTAGACTCTGGTCATTATTACTGATTTTTTTTTTCAAAATCTGTCAGAATTTGCATGGAATTAGTAGGTAACGGGTGGAAATCCTCCTGTAACACATCTCCAAGTGACTAGCAGTACATTTCATGTTTATATTATCCTATTATCCAATCTTAACTGTTCAGATTTAAGGGAACTTTGAAGTGCTTCTAGGTATGCGTCTACATTTGAAAAAATGCTCGTTTTGCTGGGTGTGGTGGCCCATGCCTACGATCACAGTACTAACAACACCTTAGTTAAAGGAGGCAGGGTTCTCCCAAGTGTGAGGTCAGCCTGATTCACAGAGTGAGTTCCAGGCCACACAATCGTACATGGTAAGACAGTGTCCCAAGACAAATGAAGAAATAAACAAAAGAAAACTATTAGCTCTGAACTGAGGACAGGGCAGAGTTAGTGTTTGGATCTGCTTGTCTCCAGAACAGTAATTCTGAGGAGTCTGTGCAGAGATGTAAGAGTTGACAGCAGAACCTACCGAACACAGAATCTGTTGATCGCCGTGGACAGAGTTCCTATTTTGTAACGCATGATGGTATAGTGGATCACACCAGTCACCATAACACTAGGGAGGCCATCCTGATTTTGAAATTTTGTGTGGGAATTTCACATGCACAAATAAGAGAGTCGTCGTCGTCGTAGTCGTCGTCATCAGCTAATAGCCGATGAAGTGCAGAATTTGCTGGGGAGATAGCTCAGTCTGTGAAATACTTGCTATGCAAGCAGAAGAACTTGAAGCCAGATCCCCAGCGGCTTGGTAAGAGCCAGACATGGTGTACACATCTGTAATGCCAGTGCTGGGAAGGCAGAGACAGGTAGAGCCTGGTTTCCTGGTAACATTTCACTCAATTCTGTGAGCCATCCGGGAGATTCACCTGAAGAAGATGGAACACCGTGAGTGTGAGGGAGGGCACGGGACGTGGCTTGTTTCTTGGCTGCAATGACTTCTAATCCAAATGGGCCAAGTCTCTGTGGAGGATGGTGGTAACTTTATAATTACAACCAGATGTTGCCAGTGCTGGAACAAGACTGCAGGGGGAACAACATTTATTTGTGCATTATGTGAAATGAGGAAGAGTCAGCAGGTGTGACAGTGACCCTTGTTCCTAGTGGGCAGTGACTCTATCACTGGTTGTGTGCTAGCCAATGACTTTCACTTTGATACTTTCTGGAGTAAAGAGAAGACAAGAGCCGGGTGGTGGTCGCACACACACCTTTAATGCCAGCACTCAGGAGGCAGAGGCAGGCAGATCTCTGTTGTGGAATATTAGTTGAAGATGTGTTACATTTGTTTATACTGTGGAACATTTGTTTAATGATGCAAAGATGTGTTGCATTCTTTTATGCTGCATTTGTTTAACTCTGTGAAGCTGTGTGACTGTGCCTGTCTAAAACATGTGATTGGTCTAATAATGAGCTGAACAGCCAATAGCTAGGCAGAAGAGAGAAATAGGGCTGGCAGGCAGAGAGAATAAATAGAAGGGGAAGAACATGAAAGGGAGAGAAAGGAGAAGGGAGGAGGACTCCAGGGACCAGTCACCCAGCTACACAGCCAGCCACGGAGTAAGAAGTAAAGAAAGGTATATAGAATAGAGAAAGGTAAAAGCTCAGAGGCAAAGGATAGATAGGATATTTAAGTTAAGAAAAGCTGTCTATAAACAAGCCAGGCTAAGGCCGGGCATTCATAAGAAAGAATAAGACTCCATATGATTTATTTGGGAGCTGGGAGGTGGGGCCTCAAAAGAATAAAGAGTAAGGAAACCCTAACAACTACAGCTCTCTGTGAGTTCAAGGTCAGCCTAGACTACAGAGAGAGTTCCAGGACAACTAGGGATACACAGGGAAACCCTGTCTCAGGAAGCCAGAGCGGGCTGTGTGTGTGTGTGGG
>CABHPH010001180.1:25073-40331 GCA_902168325.1 Peromyscus nudipes | reverse complement strand
TGTGTGTGTGTTACAGACACACCTGTGCACAAGCATATAGGTACTAGAGGAGGACACTGTTGTCTTCATTTGTTCTTTCACTGAACCTGGAGCTCACTCTCTTCCTATGCTGGCTGGGCAGTGAGCCCCTGGGATCTGCCTATCTCTGCCCCCTATTGCCAGGGTCTCAGTAGGGTCTGGCTACGTGTGGCTTTTTATGTGAGGACTGGGGATTTGAAGTAAGGTCCTTATGCTTATGCAGCTATCAGTATTTTAACTGGATGTTGTCCTACCGGGAAGGTAGGTCATGAGTATCAGGGAAACACGGAGGATTCAATGTCCAGCATCTACCCACTTACTATCATTTACCCCACTCTCATATATAATAACCCATGACAAAATAGAATAGCATAAAGAGATTCATTATCCCTGTCAATGCAAAAACACAGCTCTCCCCTGGAAGGGGACAGGAGAGAGTGTATTCTCCAGCCAGACATGAGTGACCATGGCTCAGGAACACAGATTTAAGTCACCCCAAATTCCGTGTTCCGACGTGGTAATGGTTTCATGGTTTCTGTGGTGACTGAGCAAAGAGAGTCATAAATCAAGATTTTAATACACTTTGGTGGGAACCTCAAGAGGATGGGCTCCAGAAAAGCTGGGTAATCTTAGTTATGGGCCTCAGATTCTCTATTACAGCATCCATAGGATCTTGGTTGATGGAAGCTAAGTATTTGTTTCTGTACTCTAAAGCATCCACCTAATAGTCACAAACAGATCAGATATGGAGGATAATAAATGGCTGCCATTAAGGGTAAAGTTGCCCCCAAGACAATCTGGTTCTGGACTTGCAACATCCCAACCTCTACACAATAACTTCCGTTCTGATCACCCTGTGTCAGGCAGGTGTCTTCTTTACAGGAATTATGGGGTTTTCTACATTCTTTGCAAGCCTTATCTCATTGCATCCTTATAAACAGATCCCTCCTAAACGTATAATCATTTCCTCCATGTAACAAGTAAAGAGACTAGGCTGGGGAAGGTAATGTAATGTGCTCAAAATTTCACAGCTAAGGAAGAGAATACAGTTCTCCATTCCTGTGTACTTCTCTGGTTGCTGACAGTCAGGGAACACTCCCAGCTGGCTGTGTGTGGTGTATATATAACTGTGCGTTCTGTCCCACATCTGCACACCATGGTCGCTTAGGGCTACACCACCAGTCCTGGCCAGTGAATTGTAAGAGTCTGTGTTTGTCTCTTCAGTCTCTGTGAGTCCCCATGAGCCCTCTTTAGTTGATTCTATGGACCATGTTGTCATGGTGTCCTTGACCCCTCTGGCCAGAGAAACCCCATAAACCCCAACTCTAAAAGGCTTCCACCTCCAAGTAGCACCAACCTGGGCCTACAAAATCATTGAGGCCACTTCAATTCCAAATTGCTGCAATTACTTGTAGAGTTTTGTTTTGTTTATATTTATTTATTTATTTAGTGCATGCTCATGCATATGTATGCAATAGAGATAGGGCAGTCAGAGAACAGCCTATAGGAATCAGTGCTCTTCTACTGTGTCAATCCTGGGGACTGAACTCTGGTCATCAGGACTGGTGACATTCACCTTTACCCTCTAAGCCATCTCACTGTCCCACCTGTAAGATTTTAGCAGAGTATGTCAGGTTGTAGAGATCAGAGCGTCTTAAAATTTTTCCACTCGTGACCCCTTTACTCCTGAGAAACTTGTTTGGAAGTCTGGGTATATAGATATATAAAATACATATAAAAATCAAACATTGATTGGTCGTAATTAAAAAGAAATGTGTTTTAAAATGATTCTTTAACCTATGTACAATTTTAGCAATTGTTAGAGAGCTTTAAAAACAAATTTGCATACTAACAAGGTGTTGTGTTTATTTATTGTTACATGAAGAGTCAACTCTTAGCTTCTTGACAGTCAATGATATGGAACATCTTCCATGTTTTTCAGAGTTGATCCGTGTTTTGATTTTATAATTTTCAACACCAAGAAATCCACTTCACTTAAATATATAACCCAAAATGTTTGGGGCAATTTCAGAAACTGTTGAAAATTCTGACCTAACCCTAAATCAAATCCATTGAGTGATTCTTTTATGAAATACATGTCAGCACCTTTCATTAGTGTAGGCATGTTTATGTGTCCACATGCCATGATGTACACATGGAACTCAGAGGAGCATAGTTTTTGGGTGTTCAGTTCTCTGTGTATGCCATGTTGGTCCCAAAGATCAAACTCAGATTGTCAGGCTTGATGGCAAATGCCTTTAACTGCTGAGCTATCTCACTGTCCAAAACAACAATTTTGGTACCAAACATTCAAATACTGTTTGGTAAATCTGTGCTGAGGAATCAAATCCAAAAAATTATTAAAATGTGTTGCTTTCCAGAATTAAACTAGTATGTTTCTATTAGAGAAAAATATATATATGACAAACGATAGTCTCGAATCTCAGACAAACGTTTCAGGCAGTTTTCGTTGGTATTGTCCAGTATGATGGTATACACTAGTGGTTCTCAACTCGCGGGTCACAACCCCTTTGGAAGTCAAAGGACCCTTCCACAGGGATTACCTGAGACCATCAGAAAAGAGAGCTATTTACATTACAATTCCTAACAGTAGCAAATTACAAAGTAGCAACAAAAATAATTTTGTAGCGGAGGATCACCACCACACGAGGAACTGTATTAAACATTGGGAAGGTTGAGAACCACTGGTCTATACCACGTGAAGTGTGCACAGCTGGGTGTTGGGAAGTTACACCACACCGTGCGACACCCGGTATCCACTGTGTGTTTGATGTTTAATAATTTCTGTTCATCGTTCATTCGGTAATCTGCCACTGTTTGCAAGCTTCATGTAACTTCTGTTTGTGCAACGTGACCCACAGTTCAAATAGCTGTGACTGGGGCTGCAGAGATGGCTCATACGTTAAGAGCCTTGACTGCTTTTCCAGAGGACCTGAGTTCGGGTCCCAGAACCCATGTAGGATGGTTCACAAACAGCAGCTCCATGGGATCGGATGCCCTCTTCTGGTCTTTATGAATAACACACACACACACACACACACACACACACACACACACACCAGTTAGAAACTGTGTTGAAGAGGTCGAAGGGAGGAAAGGTGGAGAGAATGAAACTCTAGGACACGCTGTGACAGTGTGCCTGTCTTTATCCGCTGTCAGCTCAGCGAGACTGATCCCAGTAGGAGAGACACAGAGAGGAGGCCCAGTGGTATCTCCACTCTTCCACCTGGTTCAAGTTCCAAGAATAACTTAATGGAACAGAATTTCCAGAAATAGATTTCTTTCACAACCAAATAACAACCAGATATTTTTTTTTTCAAATCATGTTTTAAAAGCCGAGCTTCATTTCCCCTTTGATGGGGAATTTCGAGCACTTTCCCTGGTGGGAACTGAGGCAGTGCCTCTTACTCAAGTGGATGCCAGTCTGTGATTGTCCAATTATTCACTACATTCTGTCTTTGATGGTCCAGATGTTCTCAATTTCTTGTAATAAGCTCTTTCATCTGAGAAGTCGTTCCACTCAGAAATGCAAAACTCCTCTACGGCTCAGCTCCCGGGTATTTTTTCCCCCTTGATGAGCCGGGATAATTGGCCTTCAATTTACTTATTGTTTTTCAATAGAAAGCCCAAGTTTAATTTCATTTCTGTAAACCTGGAGATAAGAGCTGATCATTCTGCCGTTTAAGTCATTCCCGTTATAAGGCAGGTTGAGTCTGCCCCGACAAGCCCCATCTCCACCCTCTGGACAGCACTGTGCCCTTACTTTTCTGCTTAAAAATAATTTGGGGTGGCTGGGGAGATGGCTCAGCAGGTTAAGTGTGTGGACCACAGTTCAAAACCTCAGAAACCCAAGTAAATGCCAGGTCAGAAACCTAAGTAAATGCCAATGGGCACACAATTCCAGCTCCAGATGGTAGAGACAGGGGATCCCCAGAGCAAGGCAGCTAGTGATACAAACCATATCGGTGAGCTCTGGATTTGATTGAGAGTCCCTGCCTCAATGAATAACATTGAAGAAGTACCAAACATGATCCCTGTCATCAGCCTCTACCCTTCACATACACACATACGCACTTTTCTGCTTCTTGCAAAAGTGGCATCTATATATACTACTAGCATAGGTGTAGTGATTCGTCATCACGACTCACCGACCTCATCTTCTTAACATTTCTGAAGCCTCATAAACTGTGCGAAGCATGCAGGACATGCAGATGGGCTCCTTGACCTCTACTGGTAGAGCCTGGGCACATTCATAACAAAAACAACACGTTTCTTGAAATAGCTGATGAAGTTTAATTAATGATTGTAATGATTATTCAAAGGCATCAGTCAAACCAGGCATGGTTACATCAACTTGTAATCTGATATGTTCAGAAGGTTGAGGCAGAAGATCCCAACCTCAAGACCTGCCTAGGCCACAGGGTGAGTTCAAGTCCTGCCTGGCCAACTTAATGTGACCCTGTCTCAAGTTAAAGGGTAGTGGTGGTGGCAGCTGGAGATATATCTCAGTGGTAAAGCACTTGCTTAGCCCCAGGCTCTATCCTCACTATCTATATAAAATCAATAACTATGAGAGGTTGGGTGTATAGTTCAGTTGGTAAAGTGCTTGCCTACCATTCAGGAAGCCCCAAGTTTGATGAATAAAACTGCCAAGTAGTCCAGATAGGAAGTCACAGGAGGAAGATAAGAAAGAAAATTCAAATGAATATGAACTAATAAATTAAGGACTTGACTATGGTTAAATACTGTCTTCATTTGGGTTTTTATTGCTGTGAAGAGACACCATGACCATGGTATCTCTTATAAAAAAACATTTAATTGAGGAGGTGACCTACAGTTTCATAGGTTCAGTCCACTATCATCACGGCGGCGAGCATGGCAGCATGCAGACAGACATGGTGCTGGAGCTAAGAATCCTACATCTTGACTCAGAGATAACAGGAAATCAACCGACTGTCACACTGGGTAAAGCTTGAGAAAAGAGACCTCAAAGCCCGCCCCCACAGTGACACACTTCCTCCAACAAGGCCACACCTCCTAACAGTGCCACTCCCTTTGGGGACCATTTTCTTTCAAACCACCACAAGTACTTGAAGATCAACTTTTTCCTTGATGTTACATTTCATGTATTTGCAACATTAATAAAAGTTCCCTTGGAGCTGGAGAGATGGCTCAGTGGTTAACAGTTCAGTTCCAAGCATACACAATTGGGTGTCTCACAGCCAACTGTAATTCTAGCTCCAGAGGACTTGACTTCCTTTCCTGGTCTCTGGGGGAACTACACACACACACACACACACACACACACACACACACAAACTTTAAAACAAATCTTTAAAGAATATACAAATAGATAAAAATTTTCTTATTCTTCTAGATGCTTCTTTTCCCCAAGACTCTATGAATACTGGCTTGATCAGGTTGAGGAAGTGATCTGATATGCTTCTCATGTGCATTCTAGCCTATGCATAGAGAGAAGACAGATGTTCCACAGGATGTTACACCATTGGCTCTTGAATCAGCCTGAGTTCAAATCCGTGTTTACTTGTTCATCACAAGACCTCAATCAAATCATTTTATTAGAATGTGAGTTGTCCATCTATGTTTCTGTTTGAACACTTGGTCCCTAGCTTGTGACATTGTTTTGGGAGGCTGTGGAGCTTTGGGGATATAGGCTCCTGGGGCAGTCTTAAGGATTGTGACTTCCTGTCCAGCTGTAATCTCCTTCCACTATGGACTGAGCTGTTCCAGCTGCATGTACTGTGCCCTCAGCTCCATAATGGACTCTGTCCTCTGCCAGGTGTGCTCAGAGATTTCATATTAGGAAATGACATTATGATTTAAAATGTTCATGCTTGAGAGACTACAACAATAGAATTACAAAACAAAAAATAATTTTAAATGACTAGTATTTCAGCATTTTATTCTACTTTTTAAATTTGTCACATATAGATATAGATGATACAGATACAGATAGATATAGATATGAGCATGTTTGTGTGTATGGGTGTCGGGGGGGCAGAGGTTAACCTTAGGAATCATCCCTCAAGCACTAACCACCTTATTTTTGAGATAGGGTCTCTCACTGGGATCTGGAGCTCCCTGATTCAGCTAAGCTGGTGGCCAGTGAGCCCCAAGGATCCTCCTGTCTCTGCCTTCCCAGCTGGGGTACAATAAGCTCATGCTCCCCACACCAAGCTATTTACAATGTTTTCATTGATTAATTGATTGATTGATTGATTGATTGTGTGTGTGTGTGTGTGTGAGAGAGAGAGAGAGAGAGAGAGAGAGAGAGAGAGAGAGAGAGACATATGTATGGAAGTCAGGAGGCAGCTTGAAGGAGCTTGTCTTCTTTTTCTACTGCTTTGGTTCTGGGATCCCAGCTCAGGTCCTCAAGCTTGGTGGTGAGTGCTTTTATCCACTGAGCCCTCTCACTCACCCTCATCCAGCTTTGGGAGAATAAGTTCATGAGTTTGTGTCAGGCTGCCCTCACGGCTCTCCTGACCCAACCCACACGTGCCTGCATGTGGCCCATGGATTACAGGTTGGACACACCTCCAGCTAGGAGCCAAAATAAATCTCTTGTCCTTTAAGCTGTTTGTGTCAAAAAGGAGACGAGTAACTGAGGTGTGATCCTATGTGCCTATTTCCTGATTGACCGGGATAATATGAACAATGGCGTCACGTGGTATGATAGGTACAGGGTACTTAAAATAGCGCCCAGCTCAAGTTCACATGCTCACTAGGTTGCTCTGTACGCACAGACACTCAAGGGGATTTGCATTTCAAAATTTCCCCTCCCCTACCAAGGCCTCATCTCAGGATGTCCCCTTCAAAGGCAGAATTGACACTTCTTACCGGCACCTCGCTGATGTATTCATTTCTTTCTCTTCTGTGTCTCACTCAGAATCTCATCATCTCCACTCAGTGGAAAATGATTCTGCTGGGTCCTACACGGATTCAAACAGAGAAAGTAGAAATAACCATAAATTACTTCTACTAGAGAAATGTCAGGTGGGTCTGCATGGGCCACTGTTCCGAGAACATTTTTGGTAATTCTGTAGATGAAAGAGGATTGTGAAGGTTTTGTAAGTTTTTCTTTCTTTTTTTTCCCCTTTCCTCTTCTTCTAAATGACAGGAGCCCTCAACAGACCTTTCTCGAAGAATAATTTTCCAAGGCTACCAATTTGGATCTCAAAAGCCCAGACTCAAAGGGACCCTCAGTTTGCCATCTAAAATAAATGCCTGAACAGATATCAGCCAAGGTACATACAGAGCAGATGGAAAATGGATAGCTACATTACTGATGGCTCTGTGAATTCAAGCAGCCTTTGTCTGAGGACAATAGCGATTATGAACAAATATGCAGGTTTTCACTCACAGGCCAGCCAGAGGATCAAGCAAGCAATCGAATTAAATTGGATTGAATCAGCAATGCCAGCACCATTAGTACATAATGTGTGTACCACCAGACATCCTGACCCACCTCTTAGCAATGTGGCTGGAAGGACCAGGGGGATAGTTCAGTCAGTAAAGTTCCTTCCTTGCCAGCATGAGGACCTGAGTTCAGATCCCCAGTACCCACTCATGTTAAAAAGGCAGGCATGGTAATGCACACTTATAATCACAGCCCAATGGAGACAGAGACAGGAGGATCCCTGGGGCTCTCTGGAGAGGTAGTCTTGCCAAATCAATGAGCTATAGGTTCATTGAGACACACTGTCTCAAAACTAAAGATGGAGAGTGATGGAGAAAGACATTGAATATTGACCTCTGAACTCCACATATGTGTCTGTACTATCCCCATCTCCCCTACACCTAAGATATACAAAAGTGAAAATAAATAAACAAAAAAGAGGTGTGGCTGTGTTATAGCCAACCTAGTGCCTCCAGACATTTTTTTCTGGTTAAGTTTGAGGTTATAATGCTTCTAATTATACAGGGTTGATTCATAACTGTAAAATGTTCCCCCATATCTTCCAAGGAATTCAAAATAATCTCAAGACACTCCATGTTACCAAACAGGACATGTGCTCTCTTTATTATTTGATTGTGACTGAATTTAGGCTCTGTCTTCAGGATGACCTGGTAATAATCTTCTGTAACCCTTAATTGTGTTGTCAATCAATTTAAATCACTTATAAGTAAGTTTTGACTTGGCCTGTAATTGCTATGGCTCCATTTTATTCTAAAGGAAAGGAGAAAAATCCATATGTACCTCTACATCTTCCTTTTGCTCAGAGCTGCTCTCCTCTCATAAGCCATATTTCAGTTGAAGGCACCAGTCTACACCTAATCCATCATCTTTGGCATCTCCTTCTCCTCTCTCACATCCATATCCAATCAACCACAAATCCAGGTAATTCCATTAATCTCATAGTGTTCATTCCCCACTTCTCCTGTCCTTCATTCGACCATTTCCTCTGCTCAGGTGTGAACTATGAACTGTCAACGGTGGGTAGCCCCCAACAGGCAAGCAGTCTCAGGGGTTCTAGTTCAAGGCAGTGAAAGTTGACAAAGATAGGCTTTAGTCCCTAAATGCCATACGGGTAAGAGAAATTAACTCAATCTGAATAAGAAATGTTTCTCTGTTGTGTATATGTACCACATTTTATTTATCCATTTATAAAAAGAAAAAAGCACTAGAAAAATCAGAAAAAAAGAAATATTTTTCTGAATGACTTAAGTGAAGGGAACTTGGCAAAACAAAGAAACAAACAAACAAACAGAAGGGACCATCCAGGACAGAAAATCACACACACCGTTAAGGAGAAGCAGAAGACTTTGTGGTTTCTACGCAGTAGTTAACGCCTGTAATACCAGGAGGGTGAGAGAAGGGGATTGTGAGTTTGAGGCTAGCTTGGGCTACACAGTGAGATCATGTCTCCAATAGTAGAGTCATGGACTCAGATGTTTGATTTGGGGGCTTAAATAAGAGAAAACTGGGCTGACAGCGTAGTGCAGTGGTAAAAGTCTGGCCTAGACTCTGACAGTAAGGGGCTGAGATCATGACTTGATGGTAGAGCACCTGCTTAGAATTCCCCCAGCCAGAGGCTTGGAGTATGGTTCACTTGTAGAGCACCTGCCTAGAATCCCCCAGTGGGGGGCTGGGGGTGTGGCTCAGTGGTAGAGCACCTGCCTAGAATCCCCCAGTGATGGGCTGCAGTGTGGCTCAGTGGTAGAGCACCTGCCTAGACTCCCCCAGTGAGGGGCCAGGAGTGTGGCTCAGTGGGGAGTATGGCTCAGTGGGGAGTATGAATGAGTAAAATTCCCCTGATGAATGGTTAGGGGCAAGGATTAGTGGTAGAGTGCCTGACTAGATTCCTCCAGTGAGGGACTGGGGCATGATTGACTGGTAGAGTGCTTACCTTGATCCACAGTGATGGGCTGGGCCATGGCTCTATGTTAGAGACCTTGCTAGCATACAGAAGACCTTGACTTTGATCTCCAGCATTGCAAAAGAACAAGACCAAATACTAAATGAACATGCAGAATCAACAGTTCTCACAGCTATTAAATGAAAGAGATTTAGGTCAGACAGGCTCAGATCTAATAGCTTCTTACTAAAGGACAAACCACATAAAATTATGGACTCGATGCCATTGTTTCCCAGGAGCAAATTGATTGACAAATATCTGAATGATCTTTCTACTTTCATTGTAAGTTGATTCAAGCACTGGGCTGTGGTCTGGACAATTATTGATTACGTGTAGCTGGAATTGTATTTAAGTCCCTCATCTAACTTTTATTCTAAGAAGTGCATTCAACTAACACCCGTAAGAGCTGATGACTATAATCAACCCATCATAATAATAACAATTACAGTAATGACAACAGTACCCTTGTATCCCACTTCACAGTTGATACAATGCCTGCCTTCCAAGATACTTTCACATGCACACTCTCATTCACAAAATGATGTTTTCTATGAAGGAACAGATTAGGCTCTAAAGCAAAGAACTATACAAACAAAGCAGGAGACTGCTCATCAGCTGGCACACTATGGTCTTGAGGGCAAGACTTCTCTATGCTCTTCCAGAATCTCTGGGTTCAATCGCTGTGTCTGTATGTATCAGTCTGACTTCCAAGACCCATCCTCTCTATCTCTGTTGGTTGTCTGGCTCTAGACCTACTCAGTCTGTTAGGTAGAGAAATCGGGAGAGTCTAGGAATTAGCAACTGTCTAGATATTCATATCCTTAACTAATGATTGGTAGATTTGGAAACTAAACTGGAATCTAAAGAATGGAGTGGGGAGGGGGCGAGGGAAGGAATCTTAGGTGTACTCAGTGGACTGGGGATGTACATTAGCATTTGGATATCTAAGATGCCCAGTCTCCTGGCTCCCTGATATTCTCCTAGAATCTGTATATCCAGAAGAATTACTTTACTAACTAACATGGGCTGTCGACCCTGCGCCCGTGTGTGTGTGTGTGTGTGTGTGTGTGTGTGTGTGTGTGTGTGTGTGTGTGTAGAGAGAGAGAGAGAGAGAGAGAGAGAGAGAGAGAGAGAGAGATCCCTAACCCTTTATCCTTTACCTCTTGGTTAGCACATATTAGTGGCTTTTCTCATTGTAGGTACAGTACACTTTACAAAAGTAACAAGGAGAGAAGTGTGTGATTTGGCTCACAGTTCCAGAGTGCAGTCCATCATGGCAGGGAAGGCATGAGGACACTGAGTGTGGGGCAGCTGGTCACATGGCATCCACAGTCAGGAAGCAGACAGGGGTAAATGGTGGCACTCAGTTTGCCCTCCCCTTTTTATTCACCCCAGCTCCTGGGATGGTGTCATTCACATTCAGAGTGGCTCTTCCTACTTCAATTAATCCAATCTAGAAACTCTTTTGCAGACATGCCCAGAAGTTTGTTTCCATGGTGATTCTTGTGAGGTTTGTGCCACAGGCTAATCAGATCACATTTTCCCTGCCGCGTTACAGATATTAGCAGGCACCCCACTAGGAATGTGTCTGTGAGTCTGTAACAAGCTCCTTGGGCACCTGGACTTCAGGAAAGCAATGATAAATCCCAGAGACAAAGTGGCCTGGTCCTTATTAGTTGATTCTGGGGTCCCTGCTGTTTGCTACAGGGAGAGGGAGACAGCCCACGTGAGTTTGTAAAGTAAGCTATCTAGATATGCAGATTCTACAAGACTAACAGGGAACAAGGAAACTAGACATCCCATAATGAATACCCCCAATCCGCTGAGTGCATTCAAGATTCCGTTTCTCTAGCCCTCAGTCCATTCTTTAGATGCCTTCCTTACTATCTCATTGTATGAATACTCACCCCTTCCTCCTGCTCCTGAACGCCTTCAAGTAGCCTCTTTGCTCTTCAGGGTGGTCTGAGGTCCCCTTCTGCTTTCATCGGACCCTGTTCCACTCTCTCTAGCTTCATATAAATCTTGTGGTGTGAAGGAACAATTTCTGTCTCAGTGTTTTCTGTTGTGTCTGCGACCTTTCAGTTCTAAATCTCACTGAGCTGACAGTCAAGATTCACAATCACAGGAGAGTCTGAGGAAGTGTGTGTTTTCCAGCACATCCACATGGAACTGAACCTCAGAGGCCAATTCGGCAGCCGAGGTTCAAGGGTGTTCCGCTCTGTCCCCCATATCTTCTCTCCGTAACTCTTTCATATCCCTCTCACTCCCAAATCAACTCTGAATCATTGACCCTCTTCTCAGAAATGTCTAAGGTGAGTCCTATTAAGTCTGTGCTGAAAGAAGTCATGGCACCCTGAATCAACAGTCAACTGAATTGCCTGAATCAATACCTGGAAAGAGTCCTTTTCTTAAGGATCCCTTGGTTGTCCATAATGAAGTAGATGCCACTGTTATTAGGCCTTAGTTGTTACAGTTCAAGTACAGAGCCCTGAGTGGGCAGTAGTCTGCACACTATGCTTAAACACCAAGTCATTAACCTTATTAGCATATTGGTTAGGGTCAAAGTCTGCGCCCTGGCAGCCTGAACAAGCTGGGCTTGGTCATGGGTCTCCAACAGGCCAATTAAAGAGACAAATAACAGTAAAAAGGGGAGCAGGGAAGTGTACTTAAGGTGATCAAATTGGGAAGGCGAGCAAAGAAGTCCAGGAACTTCTCAAATTTCAGATTAAGTAGAGAGCAAGAGATATGCAGAGCTGCTAAGCTGTCTAAGAGAATCTCCACAGCATCAAGAGAGATCATAGAATGTGGCTGTCTAGAAAATAAGTAGATAGACTTAAAGATTTGCAGCCCAGCGTTTACATCCCTCCCTTGTAGCCTATGTGGTTGACTGAACCTAGACAAACACATTAGTAACCAGTGTTGATGCCACCATTGATCTGATACAGTTCTTCTGGAAGGTTCTTATGCATTTGCTCTACAAAGCCTCTTAAAGAAGTCTCAACTATTTGTCCCACTGTATAAAGAAATACTATCTCCCCCCACCCAGACTAACTTGTTTATGTTTGAAAATGGAAAGGCATGGGTGGGGACAGCTGATTTTACAGTGAAGTGAGTGTGTCTCTCTGACACCATTCTGTGAGTCAGAGATCTAGAGATAGAAGAAGCTCCCATTCTTTGTTCTTAGGAGCATCATTGTGGCAGACATTTATCTTCCCGCAAAACATGCTTGCAACTTGATCTGTCTATTTCCACTCTGTCTTTGGAGATCTTATAAGAACTGGCTGGGGAGTGTCAACTTTCCTGAAAAGACAAATAAGGTTCATGACAAAAGCTGAGCTCTCCAAGGACTGGCCAAGATGGCCATTTCTTGTTATATTGCATTGTTTTTCTGATCGTTAGATGATGTCTTATCAATAGCTTTTCTGATGGTGGAGTTAAACCTACAGAAGGTTGGCCTCTGAGGGTGGACTATGATGCCTTAAGTAGGAAAACTATGTTCCCATGACAGGAGAATGGGAATGTGGAGAGAGACATCAGGAACAACAAAAAGGAAGCCAGTTGAGAGGAAACAAGAACAAAAACAAAACCCTGGAAATCCTTCCCTACCTGGGCTGCAGTTTTCAGGCCACTTTGCAGGGTAGTCTTTTCACTGAGATGATGATGGATTAGCAATGGGCGAGAGAGACCACGCCTTGTCCAGGACTCCTTAGCTATGCCTATCTCTTGCTCTCTACTTCATCTTAAACTTCATGTTGGAAAATGTGAAGATGAACTTGAGAAGCCACTGGACTTCTGTTATAGTTAGATGAGTAAATAGCAAGATTTCAGAATAGAGTAGGAACAGCTCTGGGTTCTTTCCATTTGCAAAGTTAGGATCAGAGTCTTAGTTCGGACAGCCCCCTAACAAGCCAGGTTCATTCTCAAGAGTCCAGTTAAAGACACAATAGTGAAATTAAAAAGAGAGAGCTATTTAATATGAGAAAATTGGAAAAAACAGAACGGTTCAGCAGATACCCCTTCCTAATGGTCCTTATGTGAGTTTTAGGTTTAAATGGAGGGAAAAGATATGCATATGCAAGCATTCTTGGTCAGAGTGTGCCTGTGCTCATCACTGAACCATCGTTTGTTTGCCTCTAGTCTCTCCAGCAAGGTGGTCTGACAAGTATCAGATCTGTACAAAATCTCTTCCATGGAGACAAGTTCCTCCTATGGCTGCACCAGGCTTCAGCCTTTTCCTTCTCCCAGTATGAGACCCCTGGTGAAATTTAAATTCCTTTGTGTACATTATCTCAAAAGTCTGATAGTCAAAAGCAAGGGCATAGGTATCTCTATGAAGTATTTTTATTCCTTCTAGTTACATTATATATTTAGCCACAAGGGGTTGATGATCTTCATAGAATTTCCTTAGGTTTCGGTAGGACAATGTCCATTTGCCAACGTATGACCAGGATGGACAGCATAAGGAGTATGTCCTATGAATGCCACAGACCATCCATTGGTTTGGGTACAAGCTGTGGGAGCCCAAAATAACTCCAGCTTGGGCTTGTTTCCATCTTGACTCAAGGTCAGAGAGTCCAAGTTTTTTTGCTCTGCAAGGCTGTATTACAGAATGTTTGGCTGAAGGCGTGGTTACCAGCTGTCTTACTCCCCAAGGCTGTATAACAGAATGCTTTGCTGTAAGGCATGGTTACTAGATGTTTTGAGAATTAAGGAGGTGTTTACACTTGTCTGTACCTTAAACCATAGTGTCCTTGAGACGGGGAGGTCTTTTTACCTCCCGTTTTGGGTATAAAAAGGCCCTGAGAAATAAACTCGGGGCTGCTGTGGTATTGACTCAGATCCTTTCCAAAGCTATCCTGTGTCTCTGTCTTTTTCCTTTAAGTCTACATCCCTATTCTTCCCATCTATTATTTCTCAATCCTCACTCCCCTATTCAGGACTATTTGACAGGTTGGACAGGGCCTGGCAACAAGTGTGCACTCTGTTCTAGTTTCTTTTCCAATGTTGCAATAGAATACAGACATGCCCTACACATGCTCCAAACAACCACAGAAGGAAAGGGTTTATTTGATTTATACTTCCATGTCATACCCATCATTGAGGGAAGTCAGGACACGAGCTCAAACAGGAATTTCAAGCAAGCAGTAACCATAGAGGAATATGGTTGGCTGAATTCCTCACTGGCTTGTTTTTAGCTTGCTTTTCTTATACAGATCAGGATCCCCTGCCAAGGGAATGATGTTGTCCAAAGTGGTTTGGGTCCTCTTCCATCAATTAAGAATCAAGACAATCCCCCACAGAAATGCCTAGAGGCAAATCTGATCCAGACAATCTAGCCTTTCCTCTTAGATGGCCATGGGTTATGTCAAGTTGACAATTAAAGGTATCTAGGACAAATGTCAAAGCCAAATTTGACTGTACTCCATGTGTCAAATTCTACAGTTCTAAACCTGCTTTAATTCTTACTCTACCCAGGCTTGCATCTTTCCTGCTCTGAACAATGCCTTTCTCAGTCACCACTGACCTCCAAGTTGCTAACTCCAGTGGTCTATTACCGTCCTGTATCACATTTCATCAATCAACAGCATTCATCAGCCATTCACACATTCTTCGTTAATTAATTTCCTCTGTGCAGCTTCCAAGGCACCAGATTCTAGTTCTCCTCATATTTTGCCCTCTCAGGTTCTTTGGTTGGGCTTGAGCCTTTCTTTCAAATTATTTAGAGGAGAAAAGCTCAAGTACTACTCTTGAGTATCAAGACTACATCATCGCTACATTTAGTCTCAGCCACTGAATGTGTGTGTGTGTGTGTGTGTGTGTGTGTGTGTGTGTGTGTGTGTGT
>CABHPH010001180.1:12763-25005 GCA_902168325.1 Peromyscus nudipes | reverse complement strand
GTGTGTGTGTGTGTGTGTGTGTGTGTGTGTGTGTGTGTGTGTGTGTGTGTGTGACAGAGTCTCTCTCTGCACTGGAACTCACTGCTTTAGCTATACTGGCTGGCCAGCAGCCCCCAGGGATGCTCCTCTTTATGCCTTTTTAGTGAAGGGATTGTAGCATGCTCCTCACCACACTCTTATTTAGGTTCTGGAAACTGAACTGGAGTTCTCATACTTGTGTATTAAGTACTTTATATCCATCTGTCTTCTTAGTTTCCAGTTTTAAATGCCATCCTTACCCAAACCACACCCCCAATCCTTACCCTGATCAGAACCTGAACTAACTCTAATCATAACCTTATCCCTAACCCTAGACAGAATCCTAACCCTAACCATGCATCTACAATTTGAGTTTGTCTTACAATTAGGGTCACTTAACTTTCCCCCTTCACACAACCATGCTTGACTTTTCATCCCCCCCCACCCAACCACCACCACTCTACAGTCTCTCTCTTTTGGTTGATTGTGTTTATGCTGGCCAAATATCTTGAAGACATTCATAGTTTCTATCTTTTTCTCTCACTCCACAGTCAAACCTACCTTCCAATCATGGTGAATGTACCCCTTCATTATATCTTTAGTCTGGCATTCTCTCACATCCAGTCCATCCCATTACGACTATGGTGGTCAATATTGATGGCTAATTTGACAAGATCTAAACTCACATAGGCTACAATCCTGTAGACATGTCTATGAGGGAGTTTCTAGAGTGGATTGAGATGGAAGGATCAACCACCCTTCCAAGAGCTGGAGTCACAACTGAATAGAATGAGAGAGAGCAAGCCAAGCGCCAGCATTCATCTCCCTCTGCTTCCTGACTATGGACGCCGTGTGACCGCTGCTTCACACTCCTGTTGCTATGTCTGCTCCCACCACGATGGACTGTATCCCCTGCAACTGTGAGCTCAAATAAACCCTTCTTAGGTTGCTTTCATTGTGAATTCTATCACTAACAACATCTCAGTACCGTCACTTCTCCTTCTGCTACTAAACTTTTACTTGTTTAAGATCAAAATAGCGCCAGAAGACGTCTCTCGAACACATGCCATATCATCTTCATACCAATGGTCAAAATCTCCAGTGGTTCCCAATTAATGAGAACAGCAACCAGTGTCAATTTTTTTTAAATCTCCCTTCATTGTAGAGTTCCAGCAACACTTCTCTGATATCTTCCTCTATTTCTCTTGTAAGTAACCTCAGTAAACTTACTGGTTCACCAAGTTGGACTTTGGCACAATCATTACTTTTGTGGGTTCCCCATCCGGGATGAGTAGGCTTCTGTCTAAGGTGTCTCCTCAGAACACAGCCATTCAGCTGTATGAGATCCAGGAAATAAACTTTTTTTTTCCTGTAGAAATCTGAATGAGTTCAAAGTCCTTCAACTGGAATATTCATGTTTCCTTCCTGTCTCCCAGCCAACTGACCCTGGTTATGATCCAGGAGATCAGCTTCAAGCTGGGTTCAAGGCTCTGTTCCAAGTTGCTGAATCCTTCCTATATTTAAGTTCTATTTAACCTTAGTACTTTATCCCTTTTGAAAACAACAACAACTCTGACGGTTGGGGAGATGGCTCAGTTTATAAAAATGCTTGCACCACACAAACACAAGGACCCGAATTTAGTCTCTAGAACCCACATTAAAAAGAATGTGGTGGTGTGCACTTGTAGTTCTAGCTATGGTGAAGCTGAGATAGGCACACATAAGCATGAACCTGTGCTTGTGTATGCACATATGTACATAACACACACATACACGCACACTTGTGTACACTCTAGCACACAAAGAAATGAGAGAAATGTCCCTGAGACCAGTGGCACACTCATTATTTTTACTAGATATTTTTGGAATTTAATTATAACCAGTTTATCCGATGATATATTTGTATTTTTCCTTAATTGGGAAATTTTGCCTCTCTACAATAAATTTGTAAGCAAGTTGATAGCATGGGTAATAACAAAAGCAGATATTTATGGGGACCTCGAAGGTGCTGTGGACTGCTTTAATCTCTTCCATGTGTTAATCTCATTAATCATTGTAACAACCTTGGTAGAAATAGATACAATTGCCTTCACTTCCTGATTAAGGTGTCTGGATCCAGAGTGTGGTAGGACAGCAAATGAGGGGCAAGTATCCCAATTAATTCATCAGAGAAGTCAGTTAGCAGAAAGACTGGGAACCCCTCCCAACAAGAGCGAGTTGCAACAAAACAGAGAATATTACAGAAGAGGCTATGCTGCTGTGGGATGTTCTGTATGGCAAATGTGTTGCTCTGATTGGTCAATAAATAAAACACTGATTGGCCAGTGGCTAGACAGGAAGTATAGGCGGGACTAACAGAGAGGAGAAAAGAACAGGAAGGTGGAAGGAGACACAGTCAGCCACCGCCAGGACAAGCAGCATGTAAAGATGCTGGTAAGCCCCAAGCCACATGGCAAGGTATAGATTTATAGAAATGGATTAATTTAAGATATAAGGACAGTTAGCAAGAAGCCTGCCACGGCCAAACAGTTTGTAAGCAATATAAGTCTCTGTGTTTACTTGGTTGGGTCTGAGCCGCTGTGGGAATGGCAGGTGAGAGAGATTTGTCCTGACTGTGGGCCAGGCAGGAAAACTCTAGCTACACTATGCAGTCCTTTGGAAAAGGGAAAGCTATGTAAGTGACCCATAAAGGATAAGAACTCATGAGGCAAGGGACTTTGAAGAGTCTCTTTACACAGATTACTAGCCCACTTCCACCCTTGGGAACGCTGTCTCTCTCACGCTTTCCTTTCTGTGATGGGTAAGCATGTATATGTGTGTGTGTTCATGTGTGTAAACAATTGCTGGGAGACTCTGACAGGCAGAGATCCCTAGATGAGACTCTCAATCCCATTGAGCTGTCTACAAGCCACACAGGGACCTCCAGGGATGCAGCTTTCTTAACTTACCATCCACACGAGGATGGATTTCTCACCAACGTGTCTTCTGGTGAGTTGTCCATGCCCTATAAGTAACCCCTGATTCACGCTCCTAAAAATAATCCCAATAAACTCACTGGTTCATCAAGTTGGACTTTCCTAGAATTGTTCCTTTGGTCCATTGTTGGTACCCTGTCTGGGTTGAACAGAGGCCTCCCCAGAAAAAAAAATCACCTAATAGTTATCAGTTGTTGCTCCTTGTATCACAGCTCCACAGGACCTATTTCTCTGCCTTCACACATATCAGATGCTTTCTCTGCTACCATGTCCTTCCTGTGGCATCCAGCCTAGCTGCAGGGTGACTGCTCTAACAATGCACATGCTTCCTCCTAATTAGAGCATCATCATTATTTCAGAATACTTGAGATGAAAACAGTCTGTTGGATTCAAAACATATTTGCATAATCACAAGAAACTTCAACATTCTATGTGTCACGGCAAAGAAAGAGGAGCCGTTAACGCCTTTAAATACACTTCAACTGCAGTGGATTTGCGAATGGTTGCAAAATGCAGTTTTAAAATTTTTATCACTTACCAGCATGGAAGAAAATTTCTTTTGCTGATATCAACTATTAAAAATTGAGAACTAGGGGCGTAGCTCAGTGATAGAATATCAGCCTAGACTTCTGCAGTGAGTGACTAGAGCTCCTGTCTAGAAACCTCCAGTGAGGAGCTGGGGCATGGCTCAGTAGCAGAAGGCAAAGCTCTGTGTTTAATCTTCAGCACCCAAAATACAATATGAATTTTAAAAAGGCAATAGGAAAATTAAGATGAAATTCTTAAAATACCCAAATCATCTTTTGCATCATTACCTCCCACTACCAAAAATGGACAAAAGAAAAAAAAAAAAACAAAGTAGCAGAAAAGAACAGATATTAGCAAAAGTGATAAGATAGCAACCTATTTATAAATAATATGTGCATCAAAAAATTACAAAAAAATAAAATGTTTTGAGCTGAATCACGATGTAAGTTTAATATAATGAAAAATGTCAGCCAAAACAGACTTTAAAGATTTTCTTATTTATTTTAGATAAGGTGTTTACAAAGAGACATGAATGTGTGTACATAAATGCAGGTGCACATATAGACCAGAGGAAGGTGTCCATCCCCTGGAACTTGAGTTTCTGATGGTGATGAGCCATCTGATGTGCATGTTAGGAACCAAACCTGCAGCTGCTGCAAAAGCAGTATGTGCTCGGAACTGTTGAGCCATCTTTCCAGCTCCTAAAGTAGACTTCAGAGAGACCTGTACAGACTTGTACCTTAATAATTATGAAGATCTAATATTAATCACCCATTTTGAAAGAGAAGGAGAAGAAGACAAAGATAGAGGGAGGAGGAGGGGGGGAAAAGGAGGAGAAGAAAGAGAAGGAGGAGGGAGGAGGAGGAGGAGGAGGAGGAGGAGGAGGAGGAGGAGGAGGAGAAACAGCAGCAGCAGCAGCTAGGGAGAGAAAATGGTACCTGGAGAGTCCCAGATACCTGGAAGGAAATAAACAATTTGTGCAGATGAAGGACACAAAACCAATGAAATAATAAGAAAATCTGTAAATCCCAAAGTTGACTCTTTGATAAACCGAAAGGTTTAAATCTAGCAAATGAGGGAATGAGACAGACAGACAGAAACAGAGTAAACTGTCAATATTAGTCATCACATGATCATACAGTGTGAATGGGAAAAGAAAAGGGCTGTGTGGAAAATTGGTGCCAATAAATTCAAGTTGGATCTAATTAATTAATTAATTAATTAATTAATATGTGTAATATATAGTAAACAAAAATAAAATCTTACTATAAGGAAAGGTTCTAGACCCAGATATTTTTCAGTTGTGAATTATATCAAACATATAAGAAACGTAATTAGGCTGATTGCACACAAACTCTGTCAGAAGATAGTGGTAACACTTGTCAATTCGTTTTACAAGTCTTTATTAAATAACTAATAAAACTAGTCAAATATGTCACAGGAAAACTGCCTAAATGATATTTGACTGTTAGGATTTTAAAGGGAAACGCTCCCTACAAGCTCTCCTGTGTGTTTCAACACTTGGTTCTCAGTCGTTTGTGGGGTTGCAGAATCTTTGGGAAATGGAATCTTACTGGAGGAAGTGGGTCACTGGGGGTGGGCCTTGAGGTCTTCTACTGCTGTCCCACTTCCTGTTTTCTCTGTTTCATAATTATGTCATGTGACCAAGTGCCTCCTACCTACGCCACCATGCTTTCCCCCCAGATACGGACTCTATCCCATCAAACCCTAAACAAGAACAACCTCTTCCCTACTTAATTTGCTTCAAGTCAGCTACTTTAGCCCCTAGCTGGTAGCACTGTTTTAGCAGGTTCTGGAACCTTTGAAAAAGAAGACCTTGATGGAAGAAATGGGTCATTAATCAGGGGGCTCATGAAGGTTATAACCCAGAACCGCTTGCTGTAAGAGCTCTCCCTGCTTCCTGGCCCCTCCCCATGACATGTAGAATAATAGCCACATGCTCCTACCACATGGATATCACCCTTCCTTATCACAATGGGCTGGACCCTCTCAAATGGCAAGTCAAACTAAGTCCCTTCTCCCTTACGCTGTTTTGTTGTGTTGTGATAAAATTCAAATCAGTGGTAGCCTACTGCCAAGGGTCAGGCTAGAGAGTAACTACAAAGCAGTGCGGGAGCATCTGGGAACATAATGAAGTTTCAGAATCTGGGGATGTGATGGACTGGAGAATCTGAGCCCTTGATACCATTGCTCTATGCCTAGATTGTCGAAGCACAATAATTATACGATGGAACACAATTTGTCAAAAGGCATAGCTGTTCGTTGGAAGCAGGTGAATTTGCTATTGAATACATTATGTCTCAAAAAAAAAAAAGCTGGCAGGGAAAGTTAGGTGAACAGAAGCACGCCTAAGCTGCTCATTTTTAAAATCTTGAAATGATTGTGTTTGAAAGTTTTATACGAATTCAATATTTAGCATCATCCTTAATCCTGTCAACTCAGCTCTTCTTAATGATAGAAGGGGGAACCAAAAAACAGCCAAAAGGAAGTTCTTTCTTTTTTTTTCTTTACCGTGTGTATGTGTGTTGCATGCATGTGTGCATATGCCTGTGTGCACAGGTGTGTGTGTGTGTGTGTGTGTGTGTGTGTGTGTGTGTGTGTGTGTGTTGGGGGGGTGGAGCACAGAGGCCAACCTTTGATAACTTCTATCACTTTCCACTTTAGTTTTTTGAGACAAGGCCTCTTACTGACCCTGGAGCTCACCATCTTTGACCAGACTGGCTGACCAGAGAACCCAGGTATCCTCTCTCTGCTCCCTGACACCGGGATTACAAGTCCATATACCTTGTCCAGCTTTGTGTGTGTAAAGGGGGAGGGTCATAGGGATCAAACTCAGGTTCTCATGCTGGGCAGACGCATTTCACTGACTTCTTCCAACCATCTTTTCATAAGTTTCCTAAAGGTCAACTTGGGGTCCTCGTTTATTTAAGTGTCCTGTGTAATTAGTGCCACTTTTGTGGATTTGGGACACACAGACATTAGGAAATAATACCCTATGCTACTTGTGTGAATTTCCCAAGGAAACTAACTCTGTGAAGGGTACTGTGAAAGGTTTGAATCAAATAACTTGCTTTTATTTTTCTTATCATTGTAATTTAATTCACTGGCATTTATCACATTCATGGTGCCATACAGCCATCTACACTACAGGCTTTTGGAATATTCACATGACTAAAAAGGAGACCCCATGCTCTTGTGTGTTTTAATTGTCAATTTGACACAACCTAAAATCATGTGGGAAGAGAGTCTCTGTGAGACAGGGTTGTCTACATTGGTTTGGTTTGTGGAGATGTCCATGGGAGATTGTCTTCATTAAGCTAATGGAATGGGAAGGCCCAGTCCACTGTGGGTGGCACCATTCTTTAGGCAGGGTGTCCTGGGTTGTGTAAGGGTGGAGAAGTACAGCTGAGTGCAAGCAAGAAATAACATAAGAACATATGCACTCATGCCTCTCTGCTCTTGACTGTGTGTGTGGTATGACTCACTGTTCTCAGCTTCTGTAATGATGAACCGTAACCAGGAATTAGGAGCTGGAATTAAGCTCTGTCTGCTCTGAGTTGCTTTTTGTCAGGTCATTTTATCACAGCAGTAGAAATGAAAGTTGGACACCTTGAATTTTCTTCTAAAAATTGTGTTTTATATTCCTGCTTGAATTTTCAAAATCCACAGATATTCTACCGCTCCATCCAGAGCCAAGAGTGGCATGAAAAGACTTGTACACACAGTATCTAAACAGCTCTACAAAATGCTTTTCACACTTTAAACAAAACATCACACAAACATATCACACACACACACACACACACACACACACACACAAACACACACTTTGGTGACTTTGACACTATTTTCCCAAGATCACAGTTTTCCTTACTGCAAACCTGCTAGCATTTTACCATGCCTAACAACCTGCCAATTTTCACACTGGTCAGTGGAGAATCCACACACCATACATAAAAATTCACTCTGGTGCATCAAAATAATAAAGAGCATCTATTTGGAAGAATTAGAAAGCTGGTTCACAAAATAAAATATCGTATAAATCAACAAGGGTGCATACCCCCAAGACCTTTGAAGTGATTTCAATAGCAAGAGCCTTTAGGGTGTTCCTGGATGGTGTTTCTGCAATGACTCAACTATACCTCACTCTCCAGAGTCTGATCCAGGGAGAACCTAGCCATTTCTGTTTTCCAAATGCTGGCTTAGACAAGCAGGTTGACATGGTCAACTGGTCAACCAACCTCCTGAGGAATTATGGAAAAGTTTTGCTAGAGGAAAAAGTGGAGTTTGATCTGGTGCCTGTATGTGCCTCATAAACTTAGTGCCCAGTTAATATTGGGCAGTTATAATCATATGTTTACAACCCATAATGAGGTTAGGGAAATAATGAACATTACAGAAGTTGGCAACTGAGAAGGGCTAGACAAGCTATGCTGGGTGTCCCTGCGATAGTGAATGGAGCAGAGCAACCAAACCCAAGAGCAGTGGTGCTTAATCAGAATATATTCTCAGTAGAACAACACAGTATCTCTGATGCCAATAATGATGCAATGAGATTCCCAGTCACAACTTTGAAGACTACTGATCCAAATGGGTGGATGCACTAGTTAATTTTAACTGACAATTTGACTCAACCTAAAACCATCTAAGTAGAGAGCCTCTGTTGAAGAATTACCTAGGTCAGAATGGTCTGTGAGCATATTGAGATTGTCTGGATTGCTAATTGGTTTAGAAGACCCTCCCTGAATGTTGGTGACTCTGTTTTATAGGCTGGGCTCTGGACTGTTGAAGAGCAGAGAAAACTAGTTGAGAGGCAAGCAAGAAATCAAGCAAGTATCCTTGCCTTACTCTCTCTAATATTCCCTGTGAATATGATGGTTTAAGTTCTGGCCTTGACTTCCTTGCAAAAAAAAAAAATGGACGCTAACTTGGAATTATAAGCCAAATAAACCCTTTCTGCCCCAAATTGCTTTTGTCAAGATATTTTATCACAGCAACAGAAATAAAAATAGAATAGTAGGCAAGGATTTAAAGTACTGCACCAGATCCTTCACTGACCTGGCATAAAAGGCAAAGAAACTGTGCCAAAATAGAATATTATGGGATGTGAGATCAGTCAGACCTTGACTTCACTTTGGCCTCTTCTTTCCCAAGCCTGTGATCTTTAGTGAGCTATTTAACTACTGCATGAGTAGAAGAGTCAATCCTCTCATCCATGGGTTTCACACTTAGGGATTCAGCTAGCCATGGACCAATAGTATACTGCTGATAGGTACATCTTGGACTAGGCAGTTAACTCAGTTTGGTAAAGGGCTTGTTGTGTGAGCATGAGGACCTGAATTGGAATCTCCAGGAGCCAGGTGAAAATAGTCAGGTATGGTGGCGTGCACTTGAAATCCCCTCACTGGGGAGGTAGCAGAGGTAAGTGTATCCTTGGAGCTTGCTGGCCAGATAGCCTCACTGACATGGTGGGCTCAAGGCCAATTGGGAGAAACGTTCTCAAAAAAAAAGAAAAAAAAAACAAAACAACAAAAAACAAAAAACAAACAAACAAACAAAACCAAGATGGGAAATACTTCAAGATAAGACCCAAGGTCAATCTCTGGCTTCCACATGTACATGCATACATGTGCATATGCACCCCCACACACATGCTCGCACATGCATACAAAAACCAAATACACAACAAAATAAGATAATGTCTGTACTACACATGTTCAGATTTTCTGCCATAATCCTCTGAATAATACAGTAAAAAAAACTATTTAAGACCCCTTGTGTTGTGCAAAGTATTATAAATCATCAAGAAAAAAGCATACAGGAGGCTGAGCTTAGTGGTACACACCTTTAATTCCAGCTCTCAGAAGGCAGAGAGAGGCAGGTGGATTTCAGTGAATCCGGAGCCAGCTTGATCTACATAGTAACTTCCAGGAGGAATGGTGGTTGATCTTTCCATCTCAATTAATCCACTCTAGAAACTCCCTCATAGACATGTCCACAGGATCGTAGCCTATGTGAGTCTAGATCTAGTCAAATTAGCCATCAACATTGACCACCATAGTCGTAATGGAATGCAAATATGAGTCTCAAACATCCACAGATTTTTAGTGTTAAAGGAGATCCTGGGACTGGAGTATAGCTCATTTGGCAGAGTGATTGTGTGGCATGCAGAAGGCTCTGGAATCAGTCTCTAGCAATTCATAAACTGGGTGTGGTGATGCATGCCTGTCATCTCAGCACTCAGGAGGTGGAGGTAGGAGGATCAGAAATTCAAGGTCATTCTTCTCTACACAGTGAGTTTGAAAATAAGCTTGGAATAGATGAGACTCTGTGTCTAAAATGGAAGGGCATCCTGGAACAAACCACTCATGCACACCAAAGGGAGGATTGTATTATTATTATTATTATTATTGTTATTATTATTAAAAATAATAAGAGTTACAGGTTGGGGAGATGGCTCAGTGATTAAAGTATTTGCTGCACAAGTGTGAGGACCTAATTTGGATTCCCAAAAGCCACGTAAATGCTGCGCAGGCACGATGGCCATCTCCAATACCAGCCTCTGAAAGGGGAGAAAGGTGATCCCCAGAGCAAGCTGGCTAGTAATACGAGCCAAATCAGCACTCTGAGTTTGACTGAGAGACACTGCCTCAACGAATACAGTGGACATGAACAATGGAAGATGATTGCCAACTTCAACCTCAGGTGCATGCACATGTGCACATACACACACACAGGAAAACACTCATGGACACACACACGTGCACACAAGCAAACGGAAAGAAGGTAAAATTATACGTAAATAAAATAAGTTGCATAATGCCAGAAGTCCACAAAATAGGAGCTAACCTGGAATCTATCCCATGAGCATAAATATTCTTTCTTAATTGCAAGCCCCACAATCTACTTTTTTCCACACATTGGTTTTATAGCACTCAGAGATAAAATAAAGTTGAGACTTATAAAAAAATTTCCATGGTTGGTGCAGGCTACTCAAAGTAATGGCCAAATAGAAGCATTTTTTGTTTTTTTTTTCTTTTGAGTGGGCTAATACTATCTAATGGAATCAAACAACTCAGATTTCATTTTCCCTCAGAAGCCCATGTGATTTTTCTTAGCCTTACTGTAGAACTGCCTGTTAAATTGCAACTTCTGTTTACAAAAGATCTATCTTCCGGCATAATGATGTATGTACAAGAAGCCACGCCATCTCCTCTAAATCCATACACTCTCTTTTTCTTCTCAGAGGCACAACATAAAATTGCCATCTCAATGACAGAGTCAATAATTATTTAATTCATGTAGAACACACTGCCTTCATTGAGAAGCCAGCGGCAAGCAGTACTTGGCCACTCCAACCAACAGGAGCCTCCTGGGTACAGTAACACAGTCGATTGACTTCACTGTAGATACAGAACTCAAGGAGGTGACAGGTAAGTAAGGAAGAGTGGGGATTTAATGGCTGCCACGTACACAGTGTGTTTGTAAGCAGAGCTGTGGAAGAAGTCAGTTAAAAAGAAACAAAGTCAAGAAGAAAAAAAAGAGGGCCGGAGTGACGGCTCAGTAGTCAAAAGTGGGTACAGCTCTTGCCAACAACCTGAGTTCGATTCCCAGCACCCACATCAAGTGGCTCACAACTGCCTGGAACTCCAGCTCCAGGAAGTCTAACATCCTCTTCTGGCCTCTATGGGTGCCTGAATTCACAAGCACTCACATGAGTGTGCAAGCATGCATGTAAGCATGCACACACACACACACACACACACACACACACACTTTAGAATTCACTAAGTTAGTTTCCTTGGGAAATTCACATGCGCGGCATAGGGTATTATTTCCTGTATTCACTTTCAATTCTCAGATGATAAATCAGAAAACTCAATTTTTTTTTCTGGACCTTAGGTCCAGGAAGATGCACGATTCCTAGTCTTCCTGTTCACCTTTCATTTACATCTATTTTTTTTTACATTTATGTATTTGTGTGTGAACTGTGTACATGACACGGCATACCTACAAAGGCTGGAGGACAGCTTGTAAGAGTTGGTTCTCTTCCTAACATGGGGTCTCTGGAATCAAACTCTTGTCATCAGGCTTGGTGGCAGGGACCTTTACCCATCGTTGTGGTTTATATGAGAAGTGCTCCCCCACACAGTTTCATGACTTTGAACACTTCATTGGTCCCCAGTTGGTGGCGCTATTTGGGAAGGCCTTTAGGAGGTCTAGTCTTGATGGAAGAAGGATGTCACTAGGCTATGGGCACCTATAGCTGTGCTAGTTAGTTTTATATCAAGTTGATACAAGCTGAAGTCAATCGGGGAGGAGTGGACTTCAATGGGGGAGGGGTGCCTTCATCAGGTTGCCTATAGGCAAGTCTCTGAGGAATGATCTTGATTAATGGTTGATGTAGAAGATCCTAGCCCACTAGGGGCAGTGTGATCCCTGGGCAGGTCATCCTGGGCTGCATTAAAAAAAAAAAAAAAGCAAGCTGAGAAGCCAGTCTAAGAAGCATTCCTCCATAGCCTCTGCTTCAGCCCCTGCCTTGATTTGCTGTCTTCCTTTGATGATGGGATCTAACCCATAAGCTAAATAAACCCTTTCCTCCCCAAATTGCTTTTGGTGGCTGCTTCCTGTTCTCTATCTATCTATCTATCTATCTATCTATCTATCTATCTATCTATCTATCTATCTATCTATCTATCT
>CABHPH010001180.1:0-12753 GCA_902168325.1 Peromyscus nudipes | reverse complement strand
TCTATCTATCTATCTATCTATCTATCTATCTATCTATCTATCTATCTCTGCTTCTCTGTGTGGATGCAAATGTAACCAGCCAGCTTCCTGATCCTGATAGCACACTGCGTCTTCTTTACCATTATGGACTCTAGTCCTCTAGAATTGTAAGCCAAAATAAACTCTTCCTTAAGTTGCTGTTGGTCACAGTATTCCATCACAGAAACAGAAAAGTAACTAATACATCCATTGAGTGATCCATTGGCTACTCGATTTACTTCTTATGGCTCAGTATATAAAGGCCATTTCCCGTGGCCAACACATCCCCATCTCAGTAGGAAATATCAAGTGATTTTTGAAAAATATATTTTGGGGGAAATTAAGTGTCTCCCAATAGGGAATATGTATTGAAACCTTAGTCTTGAGCTGATGGATATAACCATGGTGATGGAATTTGATCATGAGGGATCTGCCTTCATCAGCTGATCCACTGGAGGATTGAAGAGATCCTCTATTTAATTGATGACAATGCTGGAAACTGAAGGAAACTTTAGGGATTGGGCTTAGGTTGAGGAAGTGTATCCTTGGGGACTTTATCTTCTCCTCAGCCCCTTCCCGTTTCTCCTTTCCAACCTCTCTCTGTTCTTTGTAAACCACGATGTAAGCTGCTTTCTTCTTCCAAATGCTCCCTATACCATAATGTTTTGCCTTTCCTCTGTCCCACAGCAATGGGTCTAGGCAACCAAGATTGACATGTCCAAAAATCATGGCCAGAATGCATCCTTTCTCCCTTAAATTGGTTTTTCACAGCCGCATAAAACTTACCACATTTTGGTCACGGTTTTCTATCACAGCAATAGAAACCCTGACTGAAACACACTTAGTTTAAGCCAGTTTTCTTTAAGCATGGGGAGCCAGAAAAACAGCAAAAGGATTATAGAAATGCCTCTACAACTACCAGATAGGATAGTGGTAATTTTAGCATGCCAAATTCTGCATCTCCTCCACCAGGGATATGTCCCAGGTATCATAAAGGAACTCACTGAGTTAATCAACGGAGACATAAATTTGATATAAAAATGGACAACCCTTTGCCTTTCTGCCCACAGGGTCAGGAAATAACCACAGGGGTGGCCCCCTTCCCTGTCAATAACTCAGGGGGGGCATTTCCAGTGAGCAACAGAGAGTTTCATTTCTCTTAGCAGCAACTTCAGGAGGTGCTGGATTAGAGTGCTGGCAGTTATAAATGTGCCTCTTTTAACTGTAATGGATATTCAATCAATGTCCATAGGAATCAGGATACTTATTCCCAAGTCACTGTGGTATTAATTGTGTGGAAATGCAGTCTAAATTTTTAAAGGGAATAATCATTATTCCTAGTACGGTTGATGAAGATCATACTGGAGAAATTAAGATACTAATGTCTTCAAGAAGAATGTTTTCTATTAACAAGGGACATTCTATCACTCAGTTATTGCTATCTTTTGTCCCCATGAATCAAACAAGTTTAGAAAGTAGAGGTGAAGGGCTTGGAAGTACACGAAAGTATCATCATGTAGTCACAGCACATTTCAAGGGAACAATTCATTTAACTCTTTCCATAATTTATAAAAGCATTTCTAGTTTTATTGATACTGCTGCTGCTGTTACTGTGATTGTTTCTAACTTTTGGCCGTGAAAATGGCCTACTCAGTCACCTTCCTCCAGTTTAATTGGTCTTGGATCCCCAGCTGGGGTAAGAAAAAGTCCTGAGATACTGAGATGGAGAAATCATGGAGGGCATATAGGATCCATATAGCCATTTGTGGCCAATCTCCCTGTTAATACATGGAGATGAGATTTTCTGTCTCAAATGGAAGTTACTTCTACTAGAATTAAAGTACCTGTGTCCCTAAGACTGGGAAAAAGAATGATGGTTTAAAGCTACACTTTGATATCTTTGCTAAGAAAGGTCTTTCTAGTTTAGGATATCCAAATTTATTGGGGTAGTTGCTGTTCATGCAATAACCCAAATGCAAGCTATTCTTATCACATGACTGACTGATTGCCCTGTTTGGGTTGACCAACGGCCAGAACAAGGAAGAAATGAAACAGCTTAAACTATTGGTACAGCAATAATTGGATGTCAGACATACAACGCTCCCAATTAGTCCTTGTTTCCACCACACCAAAGACATCAGGAAAATGGCCATTGCTGCAAGTCACACATGCTGTAAATAAAGCAATGCAGGATTGCCCTCAACCACGCCTGTTCCTACAGACTGGCCTCTTACTATTATAGGATTCCTTCTTTGCTGTTCCTTTAAGCTACCAGGATTAAAAACAACTCTCTCTTTTTGGTCCCCATCCTTAAAAGTAGGGACCCTCTACAGCTTCACCAATGGAATTCCCTCCTTCAAGGAATGATGAATAGTTCCAACATGTACCAGCAGTGTGTTACTCACACATCCATCTCCGGATGACAGAATTTTCCACAGGTGTGTATTATTCACTATATGGATAACATTATTTTCACCTACAAGACAAAATGTCGACTTATAAAACTACTTAAATTCACTATTTGATGTCTTGAGACAACTGGCTTAAAAATGACTTCAGAATAATGTCACCAAACTCAACCCTTTCAATTTTTAGACTTTATTGTTGATTCTTGTACCATCTGCCCTCAAAAGGTACAAATACAGGGAAGCTCCCTTAAAACACTTAATGATTTTCAAAGTCTATTCAAAGATATTAATTAGATTAAACTGCTGTTGCATGTATCTACAGCAGACTTACAACTTCTCTTTAATATCCTTAAATGTAACATTGATCTTGTTCTCACAAAGGAGGCACAGAAAGCCTTATATCTGATTAAAAGAGTGACACTTCATGTTTAAATTATAAAAATTGACTACTGCTTTTCTGCATATTTATTTCTTTTAAATACACCTTTACTTCCTACAGGCATTATGGCTCAGGTGCTGCTGGTCCTTGACATCATGAATGGATACGTTTGCCATCTCAACCCCAATGATCTGTTATTCCTATATTAACGTCATCTCTCATAAAAAACAACATAAAAGGTCAATTCAGTTATTAGGGTGAGACCCAGATCTTATTGTTGTCTCTTTTGATATCTCACAACTCATGCCTTTATATACTTTTGGTTTCCCATTTTAAAAAAGCACAATTAGTTTCTATTGCAGGACAAACCTTACATCGTAAGTCCAGTAATAAGATTCCATAGTTCATACAACACACCTCTTTTGCTGTTTCTACCATTTCCTCCTCTTACCACCTGCCTGATGCCCTCACACTTTTACTGACCATTCCTGCATAGGTAAAGTAGCCTATTGGTCCCAAGATACATATCAATGATACCAAACTAATTACTCCTCCACATAGTTGGCTAAATTATTTGCTATTTCTATGACTCTGGTGATCAAGATGGATACTGAACCTACATATAACACTATCACTTTCCAAACATTCTGTTCATTTTGGAGTGTTTATACAAAACTGGCATTCTTTACAATCCCACAGGACAAGCTGTTGTTAAAAGGAGCGACGGAATGTTAAAATTACAGCTTCTAGAACTAAAAGAGGAAATAACACCCTCAAAAACACTGATTCATTATCCCAAGCATTAATAACCTTTATGGGTTTTTTTTTTCCTATAGGTAATGATGGATGTTCTATGAAAGGACATTCTGCAGGATCTGCCTCTTGATTTGACTCTTACCCCACAGGTTTTCTGTGGGATCCACAGGGTGACATGGAAAAAGGCCTCTGAGACCTTCCTATTTGAGGCAGGGGGCGTGCATGCACAAGTCATAAAAATAACTGTGCTTCAATTCCAGAGGGGAAAGTCCAGTAGAGCCAATCTTCAGCTGAATGCTATAGGTCAATCAGTGACTAAATTGCCCCCCCAAAACAGAGGATGCCATCCCTAACCTAGGGGGAAATGTGGAAGGTGTCAAATAAGGCCATGTGAGAGTTAAGAGATTCGGGCCAACCCCTTCCCCCGTAAATGTTTTTGTTATAATGCTCTCTGTCATAAGTGCTTTGGTGGGTTCTGCATATGGGCAGATTTATTGGGTATGTGTTCTTCGGCCAGTTACAGTTCATTCTGTCACTTGGTTTGATGTGCCCCAATTGTATTTTTTTAAATAACACTACCTATCTGCCTTTGTAGCTGAAGTTTTTTGTATCCACCCAGCTCCTGCAGCCGTTCACACCCAAGTAAACACACAGAGACTTACATTACTTATAAACTGTATGGCCGTGGCAGGCTCCTTGCTATCTGGTTCTTTTATCTTAAATTAACTCATTTCTATTAATCTATAAGTTGCCATGTGGCTTGTGGCTTATCCATAGCAATGTAAAACATTTTTAAACAAGCTGTTGCTCATTAAAAGTAGGTTCATTAATCTGTCCTTTCATCCTATCATATCTATATGCCTTAACTCTTACTTTCTACGGGGTCCATGGCTATCTTCTCTTACAGCTATATGGGTTTAGCATCTCAGCCTCCACTATTCATTACTCCTAATAGCTCCTTGCAATTTCACCCAGGGTTGTGGACTTGGCAGGCCTGTGTTCACCCCAAAAAATAAGATCAAAACTTTAGAACAGCTTGGAGGTGAGCCTGAAATCCTTAGCAATGTCCTTTATAATCTGTGGTGGTTTGAATAAGAATGGCCACCTTAGGCTCAAATGTTTGAATTCATGAGGTCCCCTAATTGGTGAACCTGTTTGGGAAGGATTAGGCAGTGTGGCTTTGTTGGAGGAGCTGTGTCATAGGCAATAGGACCCCACATATAAACTCTGAAGATGGTCTGTGTTATACACATCCTCCTAATAAAAACATAGCTAAAAGAGAAATAATACAATGGGAACTATATTGAGAATTGGTAAATGGAGAAAATTGGGTATTAGGGTTGGGAGTGGATACATTAAATGTTAATTACTCTTATCACATGGCTGCTCATTCCAATAACTCTATGAAGTGGGCTACAGGTGGGTTAGACCCACCTCCTCTTAGGATGGGACTTGGGATGGCCTATGCAGGATCATATCTAGAAGCTGGGGGTGGAAAAGAGATCAGTCTGCTATAGAAGGGAGATTTTCACTAGGATGAAACTTAAAATGTTGCCCATTTAAATATAACCCAAAACAAGCACTTGTGTGCATTGACATGTATACTTAATCCCTATCTTCTTTTATCAGGGAATATTCAAATAATGTATCTGGATGTTTGTATCACACTGCTTGTCTTGACTGCTATTTGCAACAATGCATTAACTATACTCACTGGGAAAAGGATTCCATGACTCTTAAAATACCAGAAGCTGCCTGGGTTCTAGTCCATTTTAAAGTGTTTTGGCACAAGACTTCAAATGTATCCTCCACATGTGAAATGATAAATCACCTACAGGGATGCAGCACAAGGTTTGTATGGTAGCTAATTGCTGAAAGTGTAATCTTAGCTGATATTACTGTGACAGGTGAAACACAGCTTCTCTTGTACAAAAATTTTTAAAGGACCTCTCTAAAATATGACAAACCCCAAAATCCCATCAATCAAGAGATTCTCAGTGAAATTCAACTACTAAGGGACCCTATTATTCAAGAGTAATATTACCCTATATAGAGAGAGTAAGTACGGGACTCTCATAGATCACAGCCTCTCTAAATGTCACCCCATATTGTGTTGCCCAAGTTCCACATGGCGAAGCCGAACAAGAAAGGTCTAGGATTAAAAACCATCCATTAGTATTTCATAATGCATGGACTAAAGATACAATCCCAGGTCTTGGCTACAGCAACAGCTAAGGCCCCTGTGTTGGCACAGGAACAACTATTGGAAAGATTAACTGAAGGAATAGTATCCCTCAGTCGCTAACTATTTTAGAACTGTTGTGTTTGGCGTGCTTGGTTTAATGATTCTGATTATTGTTTATATGTGTCTTCTTCATGGAGTCTGTCAAACACACTTGAAACCATTGACTACACAGGAAGAACTGATTCCAAAATTAGTTATGTTAACTTTATTGCAGAAACAAAAGGGAGGAGACGTTGCTAACATACCCATCTGAGAAGAAATACATTCTGCACCTAAGAGCTCACTGACCCTTGGCACACTGAGGTCAGGGGAATGATCCATACAACAGGCTTTCCAGCTGATGCAGCAATGTGCAATTTTTAAGATGTATGGGCTTGCTATGTTCCCATATACTTTCCATGTCTTTGTTGCTCCCTGGTGATCTATTAAGCAAAACGTTCTCTTCTTTGTAAACATGGCATAATGACTGCATAGTTAGTATCTTTGTATGCAATTGTTTCTAATAAAAACTGAGCCCTGGAGACAATCTGGATCCTTTGAATTATTATTATTTTTGCATGCTTTTTGGGTCCCCAGTCTCCCCTGATGAAAATTCACACTGCAGACTCTGAGTTTTATTTCAGGGACTGAGATCCACTATCTGAGACATTGAGTTGTTGATGTAGGAAGACCCAGCCTGCTGTGGGTGGCACCATTCCTTAGGTGTGTGTGTGGGGGGGTGTCCTGAGCTGTTTGGGTGGAGAAATCCAGCTGAGCACAGCAAGCCAGGGAGTGGGCATGAGTTCATTTCTCCCCAGTCTGGACTGTGGATGTGATGTGAATACCTCTTTTAAGTTCATGCCACCTGGATTTTTCTGCTCTCATGGACTGCAGCTGGAAACTGCAAGCTAAAACAAACCTTTTCTCCCATAAGTTGCTTTTTTTGCCCAGATACTTTATCACAGCAATGGAAAGGAAACTAAAACAACTTCAAGTATCTATATAGAACACTTCCTAATTAATAAGAACAGTCATAACAGCACTTAACGTGTCCGCATATTTTGAAAATATTTTCAGAACATACTTACGATTTTGTTGTAAACACCTAAAATGCTTTTAAGTCAGGGGAAAGGCAGATATTACTATGCCCACATTGCTCATGAGTCAACCAGAGCCCAGGTATGCAGGGAATTAAAGGGAAAGATAGAACTGGGAGCAGATTTTCCACCCGATGGCACGGTGTTTGAAAAGCTAACATACCTTTAGAAAAGTAGATATTTAACAAGAATATAATGTGATATATATGTGTGTGTGTGTGTGTGTGTGTGTGTGTGTGTAAAATGCTGTTCATCCCATCTCTTGGCTCTTATGCGGTTATGCCCTTTTAGGCCCTAAATGCAAATGTTGCCCTATGCCTGCTCATGTATAGGAATAGTTGGCCCCTAGCTAGTGGTACAGAGAATATCAATGAAGAATAAGAGTTAAAGAGGCCCAGAGAGATGGCTCAGCTTGCTGCTCTTGCAGAGGTCCCTGGTTCAAGTCCCAGCACTCCCCGTGTGTGGTGCACAGCTGCCCGGTCATAGTACATTCACAGTCTAGAGCAGAGAGAAATGAAGGCGCCCATAACGGCACAGACCACTATGGCCTTTCGGAGAGACGAACAAGGACTTTGACAATAAGCAGAAGATTTCTGTAAAGTGACAAAGACCAAAGTCAAATCCCACAGTATATCTCTGTTGCTGATGAGAGAACCTGCCATGGAATAAAGACTCAGGGATAAACAGGTTAATAAAAGAACGAGGAATCCACTAGACTAGACTACGTGAGAAACTTCATGTCAAGAGAGGTTGGGGGAGACAGCTCTTGCCATAAAGTCATTCTATTCGTTACTGTGTGTGTTGCTATGATGAAAATCTGACAAAATCAATCTAAAAAAGATGGCTGTATTTTGATTCGTAGCTCATTGGGGTGGGGAAGGCAGGGTGGCAGGAACATGAGGCAGCTGATTATGATGCATTTGTAGTCACAGGGAGTAGAGAAAGATGAATGTTGATGCTCAGGGGGAGTCTTCCCGCATTATTTAAACCTCACAGACATCCCTAGATGTCTATTTCCTAGGTGATTCTAAATCTAGTCAAGTTGACAGAAGTGATGGTTAGTGTCAATCGTCAACCTGATAGTGTCTAGAATCACCCGGAAATGGTTCTAAATGGAGTACTCTCTACACCAGGATGGCCTGTGAGCATGTCTGTGAGGGACTGTCTTGACTGCACTAATTGAGATGGGAAGACCTGCCCAATGTGGGCAGTGCCAATCCTTAGGCAGGGGATCTTGGACTGTATTAAGAGTGGAGAAAGCAGCTGAATATTCACATGTTTTTATTTTTCATTGCTCTTGACTCTGTGTGTGTGACTAGCTGCTTCAAGTTCCTGCCTTGACCTCCCTAAAAGACTGTCACCTGGAATTGTGCACCAAATAAACCCTTTCTCCCACCAGTTGCTTTTGTCAGGGTGTTTTTAATCACAGCAACAGGAAAAGAAACCAAGACAACGCGGTTAGTCATCATGCTTATCTACAGATAAAGGCTCACCAGTGCATTATGGAACAATTGCAGTGTTTTGGTATTGCAGAGGGTATATGGCTCTTCACAGTGAAAATATGCTTATCCATTATATGATATTTTGAGTCCTTTGACCCAGTGAAGTATAACCTATCACCTTCTAGAAAAACTCCAGTCCATACCTGATTCAAAAACAAAAGCATCTGGGGTGTGGTACTTTGTGGCTTATGATTGGAATCACCCTTCACTGATAATTAATAATGTCTTTCAGTGTGGCATCCATGATGAGCCATCCACTCTTCACGTACCAGATATTTTCTCCCCTCTAGGGAAAATAAACATTGCAAACCTAAATTTAGCACACTCATGATACCTCCTGCTATTCCAATTATCCGGTGTCAGGCTCTCCAAACAAACTGAATTTTCATCATTGGGAATAAAAAAAGTACCAGTCACACTGATCTATTAGGGAACGGATAGGTCGCCCCAAATCAAAGAGCAATATATTGCTGCTGTTGCTCACAGAACGAATTGCTACTCTAGAGAATACTCCTTTACTAAATGGCTATAAAGGCCCCACGCTCCAGAAAAGTCAGAAGAAAAATTACCTCCCAGCTTGTGCATTTATTTTTATGGATGTCGCTGATCATTCCTTCCCACTCCTGCCGACAACATACCCCAGTGCCTGTCAATTCCCAGACCTAATCCTATACCAGTTTTCCGAATCCCCACTGAGTCAGCTTACTGAAATGACATGATAGGATCAGCTTCTTTGCCAGACTCCCAAGTCAAGTGTTATGAAGTGAGCGGAGCCTCTCTGTCTTTGTAAGTGCATTGTGAACTTTATAGTTTAATATTAAACTTGCATCATAAAAAATGGCTCATAAATGGCTAATAAAAATCCAGTTTACAGCTTATAAAGTGCATCAGTACTCTGCACGGGTTTGCTTAAGAAGATTTATGTGCAAGCTCTTTGTCTTCTGCTTCAAGACTGGTTTCCCCTTCCAAAACCAAAATCATAAAAAAAATAATAATAATAACTGTTGAGAAGGAAGGCCTAGATGAACTCTGTGTGGTACCAAGTTTGAAGCCTACTGGAAATCCAGGCACAATATACTGCTATTCAATAATGTAACAGGAAATGCCGATGGTCCCAGAGCTGATATCATGGCCCATGATGGGCAGCAGTACAGGCACCTTTGGAGGTTCACATACATTAGCAGAGACCCTCGGACCAACTAAGTTCAACATGGTTGTTATACTGAAATTGCCTGAGTCCTGGGATATAGTTTAGTTGACTGAATGCTTGCCTTGTGTCCTGGTTTGCTCTCTGCTGCTGTGATAAACACCCTGACTAACAGCAATTTGAGGGGGAAGGGGAGTTTATTTCACCTTAAAGGTGACATGCCATTATCCAGGGACCTGAGGGAAGAACTTAAAGCAGAAGACAAGGAGGGATGCTGCTTACTGACATGCTCAGCTACGTTTCTTATACAGTTCAAGTCCACCTGCCTAGGGATGTCACTGCCCACGTTTGACTGGCTCCTCTTATATCAAATAGAAATTAAAAAAAAAATGCCTTACAGACATGTCTGCGGTCCAAAGCAATCTGGGCAATTCTTCAGTTGAGACTCCGTCTTCTCAGGTGACCCTAGCTTGTGTCATGTTGACAGCTGAAGATAACCATGACACTTTGCCAGCATGAGGACCAGAGTTCAATATCCAGGACACACAGGAAAAGCGGAACATGGTGGTAGGCACCTATAATTCCAGTGACGACAGGTAGAGACAAGGGGATTCCTGGGGCTCACTGGGCAGACAGCCTGAGTCAGTGAGCTCTAGCCCAACGAGAGGCCTCCCAAAAACAAAGTGCGGAGCACCTGTTGAATGACAGCTGAGATTGTCCTCTGACCTCTACGTACACAAACATCTGCCCCACTCCCTGGCCTCTATCACTCGTTAGCCCCACTCTGTGGGCAAAAAGAGCCTTCCACAAACTGCGGAAGTGTTGCATGCCAAGCCTTAGGCAACAGCTTCACAGATTCAGCAGGCTTCCCTAAAAGCACAAGGAGTCTCCTTTAATGAGTTCCATGCGATGGCCCATCTCCCCCCTCCTCCCTCTCAGTGTCTCCTCTGCCTAATGCATTCATGATCTATGCGGCTGCAGTTTGCGCGGCCCCCTCCATCCTATTTCACTTTTTATTACCCATTGCGCCGCTTTATCCAGGTTTATCTACTTCATTATGTTCTCTGCTGTCACTTCCCTTATTTCATTTTTGATTTTTCTTTTAAGTTCACTGGCTGGCAGCTGCCTTGCCTCTCTCTCTCTCTCCCTCACGGCTCCCCACACACCGTACATCCATCTGCCAGAGACCAAGGTCTTCCGCTGTAAGTTGAGTACACCTCTTGACACATCGCCAAGGCGGCATCATGACCTGGATACGGAGTTTGGAAAGCCTGGCTGCCACCTCAGTCTTGAGAGGATAGAATTCCGGATGCAAGTAGTGTTGGTACTTATGACACTCTGAGACATTTAGTGTGTGTGTGTGTGTGTGTGTGTGTGTGTGTGTGTGTGTGTGTGTGGTGGATGTAGAGGCCTGAAGTCAACATCAGGTATCAGCCTCTATTACTTGGCATCTTCTTCATTTCTGAAGGTTTTATTTTTATGTTTATATATGTAGGAGAGAGACTGTGTACACGTCGGGGCAGCAGCAGAAGATATCAGATCTTCTGGGGCTGGAGATACATGTGGTTGTGAAACCACCTCAGGTGGGTGCTGGGAACTAAACTCGAATCCTCTGAAAGAACAATGAACGCTCTTAACCACTGAGTCATCTCTCCAGTGCCTGCACCTTCTCTTTTTGGAGACAGGATCAATCACTGCACCTATAGCTCACCAGTTCATCTAGGCTGGCTGACCAGCGATCATTCTCCTGTCTCTACCTTCCAATGCTGGGATTACATGCACGAGCCATCCCACCCAGCTGTCTTCACATGGGTGATAGAGATTGAACTTGGGTCTTCATGTGTGTGTGATAAGCATGGTATTGACTGAGCCATCTCTCCAGCTTCTTAGTTAGCTTTTAAGTGTGTATGATATAAAAGAGAACTGATTGAGGGAGCTGATCTCTGAAGAGCTTATATACAAAATGGATTAAAAAAAAAACTTCCAACCTAAGAACAAGGGCTGGATAAGATTACAACAGTTGGAATGCTTTGAATAGTGTAATGCTCTCACAAACCATGCAAGATTGTATTAATCATGAAAGGGTGACTTTATCAACTTCCCTGACAACATATTATCATTTATATCTTAGAATCAATCAAGAATTATGATCCTCCTCATGCACTTTTCTTTTTAAGGGAACATCCTCGTGTTTTATCGAGAAAGGCATTTAATCATCCCTATCAGCAGAAGCAGGTATAAAGCTAAGAGCTAGAGAGAGGCAATCAAAGTTAACGGAGTCCAGATTCTGCCTCCGCTCAGCTTTGTATGATGGGGGGGGGGAAGCTATAACATAAACAGCACACACTGGGGTGGGAGCATTGGATGGGGCTCTGCTTGCCAGAGACAAGACTAAGGCTACATATTTATGAAGGAATGGGTCTTCATAATCCCAAGGTAACATCAAATGGGTTTAAACTTTAGAGAATTGGAAAATAGGAGAGATCGCCCTTTTGGCCTCACACATACTAGGCATGTGGTCTACTACTGAATATTGGCCCTCACTGGAGTCCAGGCAAGTGTTTTACCACGAAGACAACATCCATACTCTCATTGACATTCTCTAGTGCTGAGCAATTCCTCCGGCCCTATACTGGGATATGCTAAATAAGTATCTACCACTGAGCCATGCCTCCAGCCCCCTTGTGGAGTTCTAGGCAGGAGACGTTCTGCCACTGAGACACCCAAGCCACTCACTGGCGATTCTAGACAGGCATTCTAGTGCTGAGTCTCACCCTAGTTCCTCAAGAGAGGAGTCCTAGGCAAGGATCCCACCACAGAGCCACACGAGTCCTCTTATTGATTTTGATTTAGAGGCAGAATCATGTTAAGTTTTCCAGAACTCACTCTGTAGGTAAGGCAGGTCTCAAACTTGTGGTCCCCCTGCTTCATCCTCTTAAGCATCTGGGACTGTAGTCCTGTGCCACCATATCTGATAGAATGGTTTCTCCTTAATGAAGGAATCCAGCTCTGAGTAGAACCGTCTGTGCTTGTCATGAAGCAAAGGAAAGAGGACCTTCTACATTTCCACTTCAAGATGTTGAAGAAAGCCACATTTTATAAACAAGAGTAAGAAAATGTAAGAGTAGCATGCGCCCTACATCTGCCCTAATCCTCTTTCATTTACAGAACTTCTCCTTCTCCCATCGCAAATAACACTGTAGCTCACATTAAAAAAAAAAA
>CABHPH010001179.1:0-81487 GCA_902168325.1 Peromyscus nudipes | reverse complement strand
CTCTTTCTCCTGATTCTTGTTGTGTTTTGTTAATTTCTTGTTATACAAGCTGGTTGTGTGTGTGTGTGTGTGTGTGTGTGTGTGTGTGTGTGTGTGTTGTGCGAATGTGTCTGTGCATGTATCAGAGTGTGTGTATATATGTGTGATTCTGTGTGTGTGTGTGAGAGTGTATGTTTTCTTGGTGTGTCAAAATTGTCATAAATACATATGTAAATATATTTAAAAACAAAAATCCATGGATTTAGGCTACAGTTCTATTCAATTAAAGTTTGCTAAGGGATCTGCAGGGTAGTTCTTCTACATGGATCCTGCTTAGTTGAGTTTAGCTGGGTTTTTTCATAAGAGCTCCATCAGCCATTGGGTCAAGGAAGCTGGCTATTCTATGATGGCTCATCGGGATGACACATCCTGTGTGGGTTGTCATCCTTTAGCAGCTTAGGAAGATTTGTTTGGCAGGAAGCAGTGACAGATGGCTTGAGGACCTGAGTTCAGATTTCCAGCACCCACATACAAAGTCAGGCTTGGTAACTGATGCTTACAACCCTAGCTCTGTGGGAGGCCGGGGGAGGGGGGGTGGAGACAGAGACAGGAGGAGAGCTGGAGTTGGCTGTCCATCAGCTGAGCAGAAACACAAAATTTGTGTGCTCTGGATTCAGTGAGAGCCCAATATAAAAAGAATAAGGCATTCTGTAATAAAAGAGACCGTCCAATATCCTTTGTGTGCAAATGAATACAATATCAAGTACACATTCTCACACACACACCACTACCACCACCACCACCACACCAGTTTTGATTGAGCTGTGAATGGAATAGTGGCCAGGCCACAGGTAACTAGATTTTTAATGAAAATCAAAGCAATAACTCCCTTAGAGAGATGGCAAAGGAGAGGTGGCTGACACAAATTCAAGAATTTAGATTAATTTGGCAAGTTTGATCATATGTGTGGGATCATTCTACTCCCAGTCATTACCGTCAGCACTAGCTCTTACAATTGAATCCCTTAGCAAAGATTTCATCCATGCATTCTCTGCTCTCAGTCCTTCACGTAGGTAAATAACAGCGTGGCAAATGCCACAATTGAATAAGATGTAACATTTATATCACAAATTAATCAAAAAAATTTGGATAACCCATTGAAATATTACTTAATCATGACATTAGGGTATTCTTGTATACATGCATATTTATTATATAATATTAACATTGGGGCATCATCTAATACAGCAAAGCTTCTCTCTAACAAACATGAAAAATATGTAAGTAGTACTACCAGAAAAAAAATTGTAATATTTGTTGTAATTGATGTGTGCCATCATGGCATCATCTGAGTCCTTCAAGAGAAGACACATTCATATTATTAAGGTGATGTGTTTTGCTTTTTAGAAGGAAGACTTTCCTAAATTATTCACCACAGAGTGCGGGCAGTCCAGATTTCCAACAGTGGTGGCCCAGTGTGTAGAACCTGTGATTACTATACCAAAGCCAACTACAGCAAATTAGTCTGTTCTTTTTCAGTCTTTCCCTGAGAGGTTTAGCATAAATTATATGAACTATGCTCTCATTTATCAGTGAGTACATTTCCAACTTTTTGGAAAACCCATATATACATGTTCTTGATTTAAATCCAATACCAATTTCAGCCTTGGTAGAGCCTGTGGTGGCTGCATGGTGTTGTATTATATTTTATTGCTAACATTAAAGAAACTAAAATTATTCAGTGAGCAGATTTCTTTGTTAAGTGTGGATAAAGGGAATGTGTGTGCTTGAGTCATGCTGGAGGTTGGAAGGAATGTAGGTGGTTTATTTTATTTTTCTAGGCTGTGGGTGGTATTTTGATATGTTGAGGATATTTCCAGGTTTGGGAGTGAATGTTCTATTGTAGTTTCTATTTTCTAAGCTTAGAGATCTGTTATTCTGTTTTTCTTGCAAATGGTATTTGGAAATATGATCCAGAGGAACAGGTTTGAAGAGGGAAAAAATGTGGGGAAAATTGATACTAGTCACACATGCTCCCCGACTGCTCAGCTGGTAGCAGTTATTGTCTCTCGGTCTTGTTTTATTTCTCCACAAGGAAAAGATGTTGAGTGATAAAAAGATTCCCAATTTTAATCTTGGATCCACTCAGGGTTTTGACCCTTCCTATCCTCAGTAACAAGTCCTTCCTTCAAATGAAGAAGGAAACATGGAAAAACACTAAAGAAAAATTCTAAGAAAGCAATTCCAAAATAAATTAGTGAGAGGGAGAAATTAAGGACAAGAACAGAAAAACACAACAGAAACTACTCTGTCCATTTTCCATAGTAATTATGACGCTCTAAGTAGTCCTTGCCCAGAGAAGCGGGATTCATAAAACGATTAGCATCCTGCCTAGTTCTCACACTGGGGAAATATGTTAAGTAATTGTTTCTCCGGGACCAACCTTTATCTCTGTGTCTTCAAAGAGGACTTTTCAAACTTAAGTCTCCTGGTATAACTTTAGGAATGATATGTCACTATAAATATTTATTTCCCTGTAGATATTTGTGTTACTCGTTATTTGTTTGTTTTTTGAGCTCTGGATCTACTTTATTTGGGTGTCATATCAGATTTGACACTACAAAATCCATGATTACTATCACCATTTTTTATACGTTATTTATCTAAGTAAATAGTATTCTGTAGTTCAAATATTCTATATCAATCTTGAACCATCCATTTATTTGAACTATCCTCCTATTATCGGCTTACATCAATTCAGTTTTGGAAATTCCTCTCAAATCTAAACACGCTTTTCTTTTCAGTGCCACTGTGCTGGGTTCTACTACTGGTGTCTCTTAAGCGTACCTCTGCATCAGACTCTTCAGTAGAGTCTTTACAATGTCATATGTCAGATCAGTTCATAAACTCTGTATCAAGTGTCTTCTGACAGGCATATCTGCTTCCCGTACAGCAGCAGTGACGTTTGAGAGAACATTATTGGCAGTATAGAAGACAGTCAAGGGGTTTGCATTCCTGAAGCTCAGATTTAGGGAGATGAAGCTCTGCCTGTGAAAACAATATCAAGACATGGCTGTGGATGGTGGCGTAGAGGGTGGTCTAATGCATGTGGACAAACCACACACCTGGAAAAGGATGATGTTCACCAAGTTTCTTGCCTAGATTTTTCAAGTCATAAGGAACAATAATAGGTGTTGAGGTTGAAATACACAAGGCATTTAGAAGTTAAAAATGTAATATATTAAAAAAATGACTATGGAGGAAAGGTGCAGGGCAGGGGGCTTAGATGACAATGAGAAGAAAATTACCGACTGAAAAATACTATTGACATTGTAATCAAGCAGTTGACTGGGGATCCTGTGATCCCCCCCCCCCCCCAGTAAAAACCAATTGGGGGCAGAAAAAAAAAAAAAAAAAAAAAAAAAAAAAAAAAACAACTCTTCAAAGGACAGACTGAAGGGACATAAACACCACAGGGTGTTTCCCTTTGGACTCCGGATTAGGCACCAATTTCCTACACAAAATGATCCTTTATTAACCAAGGCAAATAGACCAGGTGTCTAAATCTGAATCCAGCAAGTAGCTTTGCAGTTGTAATTTGAAGAGGAAAGAAGGGAGGTCTGTGTTAGAATGAGCTAGGATGGTTTGGTAAGTTATGATGATGCTAATTAGGGTAGCCAAATGGGGACTTTTGATTGCTGGACCTTGAGGTTTTGATAATTGGACTTTGGGTAATCAGTCTCAGGAATGAGTGGCCAAATACGGGAATAGACTTTGGTGGTTAGCTTTAGGAATGTAATCTAATGGTTTATTTAGCAAGGGAGAAGGAAAATGGAGGGCAGAACTGGCCAGCACCATGCTTGCCATGCTTGGGACTGTTAGATCCCTTCACAGACTCTGGCTGTTTCCATTTCCCTTGCAGCCTGACAACAGTGCAAAGCAGTACAATGTACTTGAGAGTGAGAGCAGGTGGTGCCGTTCATTGCTGCAGGCCTGAAGTACCGAGACCTTACCCCTACAGGCGTGTGTGGTCCTAGGAAGTCAGGATTCTTTGATTTGCGGTGTAGCTCCCATGCTAGGAAGGTGTGGCTTGGGATGGCTTAGCTCTTGACAGCAGCTGGTGTCTGTAGCATGAGTCTTAAAAGTTCTTATTAATAAAATCAAACTTGAGCCAGGTATTGGGGTGAACACTGGAAGGTCAGAGAGACAGAATAAGCCACAGCTATCTCACCTCACCGGATCCTCAGCTGGTCTTGCTTCCTCAGACTGGAGGCCTCTGTGTCCTCATATCCGAATGGGCCTCAGCTGAACTGCTGCTTCTTGAAAGCCTAAATGCTTAACCAGGCCAAATGCTTCTCCAGGCCAAATGCTTCTAGTTTCTGGTCCTCACGCTTTATATACCTTTCTGCTTTCTACCACCACTCCCTGGGATTAAAGGTGTGGGTCACCATGCCTGGCCGTTTCCAATGTGGCCTTGAATTCACAGAGATCCAGAGGGATTTCTGTCTCTGGAATGCTAGGATTAAAGGCGTGTGCTACCACTGCCTAACCTCTGTTTAATATTGTGGCTGTTCCGTCTCTGACCCCAGATAAGTTTATTAAGGTACACAATATTTTGGGGAATAAAATACCACCACAGGTGTCATCACCCTCGTGTGAACTCAGGAGGTCGTGATGCCTTGGATCTTAACATCAGCCAGGGTTACAGTTCTCAGCCTAGAGTTTAAGGCCACGGGCCTTAGGGACCTGACAGTTTTATAGGATTCATCCAGTGACCAGGTGTTGTTTGAATCTTAGATGGTCTTTTCATAAAAAACCCAGAGCCGGATAACAGGGTGAAAGCTGAAAGATCAGAGAAACAGAACAGTCAGTCACTATTTCTTACCTCTATGAAATCTTCAGTCTAAAGGGAGTGAGTTTCTGTTTCCTCACACCTTATATACCTTTCTCTGCCCTGCTATCACTTCCTGGGATTAAAGGCGCATGTGCTTCCCAGTACTGGGATTACAGATGTGTGTGCTTCCCAGTACTGGGATTAAAGATGTGTGCCACCACTGCCTGGCTCTGTTTCCAGTGTGGCCTTGAACTCACAGAGATCCATACGGATCTCTGCATCCCCGAGTGATAGGATTAAGGGTGTGTGCCACCACTGCCTGACCTCTATGTCTAATCTAGTGTCTTCTGATCCTTAGACAAGTTTATTAGGGTACACAATACATCACCACAACCAGGTCTACAGCTTTTCTTCTGTTACTTGTAATCTCGGAGCTTGGGTGAGCATCGTCTCTCTGCCTCCTTCCTGCCACCTTTCTGCTTCTGCTACTCTTCTGCCCACAGCTGTCCTTCCTCCTGCCCCCGGACACTTTCGGATTATTCGGCTGCTGCTTCTTCAGCTGTCAGAGAGCTCGTGGACTTGCTTCCTTCTCCAGTTCAGCCCGTCAGCGCAACCGATGCCACTGTATCCACTCTGCCCTTGTTCTGTTGTTTCCTTTGTCTCTGTTACCCCCCTCAGCCCACACTACTGAGCACAGGCTGGAAAAGAACACTTGAACGCATGCTTCCACACCAAGGGAAGTAGCACAGAGTGAGCCCCGTGAACTCCGTGAGCAAGCAGGGGTGGTTGGAGGCATTTGGAACAATCACATCTTTGCCTTTCAGTGTTATTCACAGTCACTGAAGCTGCGTTTAGAACTAATCGCAAACTGGCCTCTTATCAGCCATCCTACAGTCCCTTTGCTAGTCTACCAGGTCTGGTGGAAATGGCTATAATGTTGCATAGGGTTCTTCAAGGCTTGTGGTAGCTGAAAGTCTGGTACATGTTGTTCACTGAGGCTCTAATTGTCTGAAGGAAATCAGTAGTGACTGCTGCGTTGTTTTCACAGGATGTCTGTGGAGTTAAAGATGACTAGGAATGGTCTAAGGGGAGTTTGGCTGGTTGCTTTCTGTCAATTACAGTCCCTTTGCTCAGAGACGCAAGGAAGCAAGAAAAAAGCATTTACTAATTAGAGATTCAAGTTTTATCATCCATGTGGCTGTTTCCTTACAGGAAAATTTAACGTGAGTGCTTCAAAAATACATCTTTTAATTTTTTATTTTTTTAATATATTACATTTTACACAATCTATTTTATAATAATTTTTTTCTCATCCCAGATACTCCCTGCTCCCTACCCGTCCAATTTCATGTTCTTTCTCTCTCTTTCAAAATACAAACATGCAAAACCATCAAGAATGCCAAACAAAACCAAAACAAACAACAACACAGAAATCATGGAGTCCGTTTTGTGTTGGTCAGCCACTCCTGAGCATAAGTCTTGCCTTGAAGTGTGGTTGATATACTCAGTGTCTTTTATAAAAAGCAAGCTTCAAGTGGATTTGGTGTTTTTAAATGCCAATAAAAGCAAAAGTGAACAGCAACACAAAATCATCATTAACACGCAGGCAGAGTAATTTTTAATACATCTCAACTTTAATACTGCTTAACGTCTTCCCAGAGTGGCAGGGGACATAGATGTCCCTTTTCTGTCTCCGTCTGAACTGCAGATATTGCCAAACTGTACTGTCATTCAGGTTTTATTTGTATCATTTAATAATATGCATGTCCTTTTCTTTTATATGCCTCAGATGTTAGATAATTTGGAACTGCTAGGGCCTCTTCATGGAAGAGAAGGTCATGGCCCAGGATATTCAGGACAAAAAGAAAGATGTCTACTATTGTCTCTTCTTACTGTTAGATTTTAAGTTCGCAGGGAACTGAAAGCAAGTTGGCTGTTATCATTCTAAAATCTTTCTTTGCACATCATAAGTTCTCACTGTCACTATTAATTGATGAATGGATGCTATCATTTAATGTTTGCTTCCTAGGCTAAGGTTAGAAGTCTAACAGAAGAAATATGTTTTACAAATGAACAGTCACAATGTGATAACTATTAAAAGACACAGTTCTATAAAGTGATTCCACACCATGGGAATGGGAACTAGAGATGGTCATACCTTGAGCTAGATCAAGAAGATGGCAAAGGTTTCTCATATATTTAAAGGGAAGTAAAATGTAGGAAAGGAAATGTCACAAGTAAAGGTACATGGGGCTTACATTAATGGATGTGTTTTACACAGCAAGTCATATGAGTGTAAAGGTCTAGAAGGAGATAATACACGAGAAACAAAAGGTAGAGGGCAAGTCTGAACACTCATCAAATATCACTCTAAGGATTTTGAACATGACCATGAAAGTTATGTCTTTACTGACATTTCTTGAATTCACACTGACAGCTAATACAGTCAAGTTGGTGTTGAAAGTAATCCACTGATAGCGACATGGAGATTAATTTCTAGAAGAGCAAAGAGTCTGACGCCATGAAAGCAGACCATATAAGCATTATCCTATCCATTTGCGGACGTTGCTCACATTTGACAGGAACCATCATGTTTGGCAGAAACCAGAATGAAGAGTAAAGGAATAGAGATTTGAGTAGCTGTAAGAGTTAATGGTGAAGTGGACTATAAGAATAGCTATTAATTCAAGATGTTTTTATTCTAAACTCCCAACATGGGAAATGCGTGTTGTCTAGTGGGATAGTGCTTGATAAAAATAGCCACAGTGATTTCTCCTATTTCACATGTTCTTAAAGTGAGACTTTCATACATTCCCAAGAGAAATCTATTTTTCCTGTCCTTGTGTCTGAGAGTGATTGTGATCAGAAATCACGCCACGTGGCTTCTATTCCTAGACCACAGAAAGCAATACAGCTTCAATTTGGCTCTTTTCTGAGAGGAAACTTGAAGTGGTGCATTTAAAGAGGCCTTAGGACCAAGCCAAACGCGCCGGTAGGTTTTCCGGCTAACAGCACAGCTGGGAGCTCAGCTGACAGCCAGCACAGCCAGCGAGCATGAATAAAGCACTTCCAGATGACTTCACCCCTCAGCTGGAGGTCATTTCATCTATTCCTGGTGGAGGCATCAGACACCACTGAACAAAGCCACGAAAGCCTCATTGTAATCATTCAAAATCCCCAACCCAAAGAATCCACGCAAAAGTAAAAAAAAAAAAAATCCTTTTCCTAGGAGAATTTGTCATACAATATCCACTGGAAAAATGACTGTGTGTTCGCCTCTTTGTAGAATAAGTTCAGTGTTAGTGAGTGACCATCCTCCTTACTTTATAAATCAATTTAATTATTCTATTGTCTATAATTTTAAAGTCAGGGACATCCTAGAGATTTTCAACCTAAGGTGTCCCCATCGTGGCTCATATTGAGAAGATGAATGGTAGTGTTGCTAGAATATAGGGGGTGATTTATTTTTTTCTTCATTTCAAATTTTCATAGTTGCTCCATTTATGGGATCAGATAGTCTCACTTAACTATGTAATAATAAAAATGTCCAAGAAGGAAGGGAATGTGTCTTACACTAATGTCTTTATGGTACCTGATAATGACTATGAGGATGTAGTGAAGATCAAAGATTTCATATGCTGTTATGTGGTAAAAACAGCACATACAACAAGTTTTCAAGGACACATTACTCTGGGAATACCATTGGAAATGATAATGGGAATCGAAACATCAGAAAAGAGAAATAAACAAAGAAGACTTAAACACATGGATGATATCAGAGATTTTCCTTTGGTGTTTTCCAAATTGCTTTAATGTTTGAAACAAAATTTTTACAATAGATGAACCAGACTTTTGTCATTGTGAAAAATACCTGACATCCTGAACTTAAGAAAGATTTACGGTGTCTTACAGTTTCTTTTTTTTTTAATTTTTAAGTTTTTATTTTCCTTCCTTCCCTCCCTCCCTCCCTCTTTCCCTCCCTCCCTCCTCCCCTCTCTGTTTTGCAAGACTGGGATTCTCTGTTTAACAGTCCTGGCAGTCCTGGAACTTGCTTTGTAGACCAGACGACCTCAGACCTCAAACTCACAGAGATCCCTCTGCCTCTGCCTCCCAAGTGCTGGGATTAAAGGCGTGTGCTACCACCACGAGACACTTTCATTTTTGTTTGTTTGTTTGTTTGTAGACAGGGTTTCTCTGTGTAGATTTGCGCCTTTCCTGGATCTCACTCTGTAGACCAGGCTGGCCTCGAACTCACAGAGAGTCGCCTGCCTCTGCCTCCCGAGTGCTGGGATTAAAGGCGTGCGCCACCAACGCCCGGCATTTTTAAGACTATTATCTTTTGGATGCCTTGGTTCTGGGCCAGTGGTAAGGTACAATGTCATGATAGTGGGAGCATTTGACAGAGGCACTCATCCAAGAATGGAGTGAAAGAATAAAAGAAAAGGAGTAAACACATCTGAAGCCACGCCTTCAATGATCTACTTCCTGCAGCTAGGCCCCTCCTCCTCAAGTGTCTATCACCTCCCCTAACAGCACCATCAGCTGAAGGCTGAGTGTTCAATGCAGAAGCCTGCATGCATGTGGCAGTTCCTATTCAAATCATAGGACCTAAGGTGGTTTGCCCAATTAATTGTGATAATTTAAGCAATGCCTCTGAAAACATTTTTAATAATGATTATAGTTCGTTCAAGGCAATGTTATTGCATTTTCATCTCAAGAGGTCAGTGCAAAAGCCTTTGGGAAAGAAACTGATTTTGACCATCAAGAATTATCAGGTAAAATATGCATCATCAGAACTGCAGAATGTTGCTGATAGATATTCCATCTCTGTAGATCAGCAAAGCTAAGACGGGGTGAAGCTGCTTGCTTTGAAGAAGACAGAGTGGAAATCTTCAGTGTGCTTGTATTTCATTCAGTATGCTTATAGAAATCATTTTGGGGGTTGGGCATTTAGCTCAGTGGTAGAGCACTTGGGTAGCAAGCACACGGCCCTGGGTTCGGTCCTCAGCTCTTAAAAAAAAAAAAAGAAAGAAATCATTTGGTTCCATGAAAAATGGAATTCGTCATGTGAACCAGGAACATTCAAAGGCAGAATGGAAATTTATTGCCTCAAGTTGTACCCTCAGGATGGAATTTGTTATAAACATGATGCAACTGTTAAACAGGTCGTGGGTACCAGGACCTGTGAGAACTGCACCTGCCACTGTGAAGGTTAAAGACAATTCTAAAGTGAATCATATTTGATGTGGCAAAATCTATTGGAAAAAAAGTGGCCTTTTTTGCTTCTGTTGTAAATCATTTTGTGATCTCCAATCACCAGCTTAACACAGGAGACTGTAATAAGTAGATTTTTCTCTCTAAATATTGTCAAATGCCAAAGCTTCTCTTAGAGTTTGTATGTGTTCGTGATGCGTGTGTACTTGTGTGTGCGCTTGTGTGTAAATGTGCAAGAGCACATGCGTGTACATGCCTGTGGAGGACAGAGGATGAGTTAGGCTGTCAATCTCAGCCAGTCTCCGCTGTATTTTTAGACTCAGTCTTGCACAGAACTTGAAGCTCTGAGGTTTTCATAGACTGTGTGAGCAGCTGTCTCTGCCTCTTCTTGGGTGCTGGGGATCCAAACTCAAGCCATCATTTATATGCTACAAGCCATTTGCCCACTGAGCTATGAAGAATATTCTATTCTTTCATTTCAAAAATGTATTTCTCTTATCTCTTAATAAAAATATAAAAGTCTTATATATTAACCAACATCCCAAACTTACTCCCTCAAAACACATACACAAAAATTACTTTAGACATCATTTTGATTAGCTGTAACTTGTCTCTCAATTGTTTTCATCATATATCCAATTATTAAAATTTCATCCTTTAATTCATGCAAATCTTGTAATCCTTCATTTGCCGAGATTTATTTCTGTTTGTAGCATTTCAGGGATGCTCTATCCCTGCCTTACACCTCTTTCTCTGCCAAGCAAGGGCTTCTCTAGCTTTTGAGAACCAATATGCAAATTAGTTTCTGTCTTGTCTTTACATCACTGGTTCCCTATCAGTACAAGCTAAACAAAATCATAGCATAGTTATCTTACCTATACCTCCAGGCAAGTTCCAGAGTATATTAGCTAACACTGACTTACAGCTGTTGTGTATCTTTTTTTTTTAACCACAACTCTGTTAGACTAAAAATGAGAAGTATGACACCAGACCTCTATTATATAACTCATTATGTCCACCACTTGACTCTAAAATCTGTTACTAAATACTTCCCAATAAAAGTAATTTTTCTAATAATCCCTATGCCATGTAGAGACCACCCTGTTATCTTCTGGATAATAACAAGAAATCATAGGTATGTTGCAAGTGTACCAAGTTGGAAAATACCTTTTTCCTATAGCTCCATAAAGATGATCCAGTAATATAATAAGAATATATTGTTTCTGTTTGTTTTGTTCTATTATCTGTTTGTTATTTTATCATTGTTATATATTATTATTGTTATTATCATCATCATTATTATTATTACTATTATTATTATTATTTAGAAGCCTGTTTTTATTCTAATGAGAGAGAAAAAGCATGTGGATGTGGTAGGTGGGGACATGGGGAGGATCTGGGAGGAATTTAAAGAGGGCAAGCCATAATTAGAAGACATTGTATGAAAAAAATCTATTTTCAACAAAAGAATATATTCTGTTTGTTTTCTATATGTCTTAAAAAGAGATAGAGAAAGAAGGTGTGGAGTTGGATGGGTGAGCAAGTAGGGAGGATCTGGGAGGAGATAAGGGAAGGAAACTGAGAACAGAATATTTTGTCTTAAAAATTATTTTTAATAGAAAATACTAATCATTGCCCTCAGTTTCAGAGTCAGAAAGAAACTTGATCACAAATACCACAATCATCATTTATTAGAAAAGTGACTTTATGAAAACTTTTAAGCTTGAAAGTTTCATTTTTTTATCACCAAAAATAAAAGTATAGGAATGAATATTAAATGTAATAAAGCAAGTAATTACAACAAAGTAATTGTTACTACCTAAGGAATCTCCATGTCATTGTGAGGCAGAAATTAAGCTGAGATTTCAGTTAGGGTTCATTTCTATTAACAGTTCATACTATTAAGATCTACAGTAGATACTTACAGTCTGCTGTGGGCCACATGGCTGTGAACAGAAGGTTGCAGCAGCCATAGGCACACAAATATCCAGGACCCAGAAGATTGTCACCAAAGATAAAAATGAGATCCCTTGTGCATATCCTGCTTAACTGCTCATTAGCTCAAAGGTTATAAGGCATTGGATATGTAGCTTCCAGATATCTGTATTTATCTTTAACACAGATGAGAAGGTAATTGTGTTACATAAGCCTAATTATTAGGTAAAGTAATAAAATAATAAAGAGACTCGGGAAGGCAAGGAGTTAAATGGTAATGCAACAGAAAATTTAAACTTAGTGGCGAGTTTTCCCTTTGGTAAAACTTGTTATGGTATTAATTTGACTTAATCTCTGTTAACTGAAATTTCATATTAATAGTTTTAGCACAATTTATATTTGAGAAGTTACACACACACACACATATATTTGTATATGAAAAAATATATTTTATATGTATGTTGTCTTAGCTACTTTTCTATTGCTATAATAAGACGCTATAACCAAGACAAGTTAAACAAGAAAGAATTTATTTGGGGCTACAGCTCCAGAGGGTTAGAATTCATGACCATCATGGCAGGAAGCATGGCATCAGGAAGGCAGGCATGGTACTGGAGCAATAGCTGAGAACTTACATCCTTAACTGCAAGTAGGAGGCTGAGAGATTCCTAACTGGGGATGCCCCGAGCATTTGAAACTTCAAAGTCCACCCCAATGACATACCTTCTCCAACCAGGTCATACTTTCTAATCCTGCCCAAACAGTTCTATCAACTGGAGACCAATCATTCAAATATATGAGTCTATGAGTCATTTTCATCCAAGCCACCACATAGGTACCATTTCATCCAAACTACCACATATGTGTATACATACCCACACATGTATATATGTAAGATTTGTTGAATATTTTTAAATAATATAATAAATGATATGATCTGGTAGGGCAACAAAGGTAACATTTTATATTCTCCAAATTACTTGAATTAGAAAACATAAGGCAATATTTTACCTTTGCAGTTTCTGTTACTTAGTACTTTCCAGAGTTATATTTCTACTCGACATCTATATGGGGATGTCTGCAATTTATGCAATTCAATTGCTGAAACATATGGAATAGTTAATGAGAGTACTTATCCCTAATATAATAGACATGAATATTTTATGCTAAATACATACCTAACTTGTATTTGACTACTTGTTAATATTAATAACCGAGATATACTGAGAAGTTACCACATTCCAAATGTAGTGTCAAATCTCTGAAGACATTATGTCATGCCAGGAACTTCTGAGGTACCTGGAAAATGCCATTTTCACATGAGATGAGGTGTTTGGAGACTTGCTGCTGTGAAGACCGGCCTTCAGCAGCACATGAATTGAGGGAGAGCCACGGGGTCAGCAAACTAATCACTCAACTTGACTTTTCTATCTAAGAGAGTAAAACTTAATTCTCTGGGACTGGTGAAAAAGGGAAAAATACGCTGGGCGTTGGTGGCGCACGCCTTTAATCCCAGCACTTGGGAGGCAGAGGCTGGCGGATCTCTGTGAGTTCGAGGCCAGCCTGGGCTACCAAGTGAGCTCCAGGAAAGGCGCAAAGCTACACAAGAGAAACCCTGTCTCGAAAAACCAAAAAAAAAAAAAAAAAAAGGGAAAAATACACAAGCACATCTTCAGCATCTTTCTATCATCTCTCTCACCTATTTGTTTATTTTCTTACCTCTACCCAGATGTATCCTCTCTGTCTCTCTTGATGTCTTCCTTCTAACTCTCTTTGTTTTTTACTTAACAGCTTATATACCCAAGCAAAACCTTTCAAGCAGTATAAAAATTACAATGTGGTCACATTCTATTTTTTTAGGTGAATGGTTACAATGAATAAAAATGTAAAAAGCAACATGATTTCCATTTCCCTTACATGATTACACATTCTATGAATTACAGGTGGAAAACAAATTATTTCTAAGAACCCACATGCATTCAGGTCCAAGCAACTTGTTATAGATTGACAGAGTAAGCAAGCAAGGAATTTTTCTCAGCCAGTTCTTTTACTGGCAGACTGCATTTTGCAGTTACAAAGAAAGGTTCGATTATTATTTATCTCAAAAGGTAATCTTATGAGAAAAAAATCTTTAAAAAATCTAAACTTCTGTATATGCAAAACAATCAGTTATTTTTACTCTAAGTCCTGAGGGTGTGTATCCATACATCAACAGTTTTTTATATCAGGAAACTGAAGGTAGAAATGGGAGCAAGGAATTAATCATCACCTTTGATCACCAACCCATGCTAGCAAGAAATGTACGTCAGCCAGCAGTAGCCAGGCTGCCATTGTTGCTGTTCCCTGACCACAATGTGTCCCTTGTTCAACTATGAAAAGTATGGTTTTCTAAATTTTATATTGCTCCCCAATATTTTCTACCTCAAAGCTATTAACAAAAGCACCTTAACCAAAATTGCTAACAATTCTACATGTCTAAATTCTTTCTAAGGTTGGTGGTTGAATCATTATTCTGCTCTAGCAGCGATGCTTGGAAAAAGTCAATCACTATTATTGTAAGTACCAGTAATACTGCCCAGTGAGGAGCTAGAGACCCCCTTGAGAAGTTTTTTTTGTTTTTTTGTTTTGTTTTGTTTTTTACAACCTATAGATTATGAAGGATGTGGTGAACGCAGAGACAACAATTAAAGCTATGCTCAATAACAGCATGAGGTTGTCAGAACACGTAGTCATCAGGGCTTTGCCTGTCCAAGGCTAACTCAGGTGTGGCTTTGCCAGCTGCCCAGTCATGTTCCATGAGTTCCAGTGCTTTCTGTTGGTCCCCTCACGTGGCCCCCAACAGAGATTGTACTAGGATAAGTCAGAGTGATAACAAGTCAAAGTGATTCTCTGAAACTATATTTGTTGGGAATAGAGGCATTGATCTTGGGCACAGATCTCTGCTGTTTAAATATTTTGGACCTGTTATAAAGCAGCATTATCATATGTTCATAAAAGTGTGAACATTTAATTCATTGTGCAGACATGTTACAAGTTAGTTCAAGAGTGTGTAGATGTACCCAACCGTCTTATAAATAAGAAACACAGAACCAATGCAAAGAAGAAAGCCAAGAGGTCAGAGCTAAGAGCTAAAACCTTACCCTTCCTCCTGCAGTGGTCCTACCTCTCCGAAGGAGCCCCTGCTTCCTGTGTTAAAGTCTTTATATAGTCTCTGTTCTGCCTTCTCATTGGTTGTAAACCCAACCACAGGACTGCCTCATCACGGCCTGTTTGTATAGACCTCCAGGTGTTCTATGGTTGGTATTGAGATTAAAGGCATGTGTATCCAATGCTGGCTGTATCCCTGAACACACAGAGACTTACCTAGCTCTGTCTACCAAGTGCTGTGATCACAAGCGTACACCACCACTGCCCTGCTTTCCTATGGCTTGCTAATAGCTCTGACCCCCAGGCAACTTTATTTATTAACATACAATTAACATTTTGGTACAAAAGAAAAATATCACCATAAGAGTGTGTTCTCTGTCAGTCACCATGAAAGTCTTTTAATACAAGGAAATATGTTTTGAATTTTCCTCAGTATGCTTATTTAGCAATTACTAACTTTGTGTAATTCTAGGAATGCTTTCCATTTTATCTTATCACACCATCAGAACCTTGGGTGATAAGCAGAGGACTAAACTGGAAAGTACTGGGTTTACAAAGAATCATCCTTATAGTCACTCATTTAAAGGGATTTTATGGTTAGTGTATGATCCTGCCTGTTAAGGTAATATTTTTTACCTAGAAACGCTGTGTAGCTGGAGAATTTCTCTCCAGCTCCCAAGTTCCGCCAGTCCTGGAACCCACATATAAAATAAACACACAGACTCTTACATTATTTAAACTGCTTGGCCATTAGCTCAGGCCTATCATTGTCTAGCTCTTACTCTTATATTTAGCCCATTTCTATTAATTTTTACTTTGCCACTTGGCTTGTGGCTTACCGGTACTTTACATCTTCCTTGTCCTGGCTGCGGCTCCAGGGGGTCTCCTTCCACTTTCCTGTTTTCTCCATTCTCCTCTCTGTTAGTCCCGCCTATACTTCCTGCCTGGCCACTGGCCAATCAGTGTTTTATTTATTGACCAATCAGAGCATTTGACATACAGACCATCCCACAGCAATGCTGGTAAATTTAATTATATAATTTATAATGTATATTCTTATAATAAGTAGAGAAGTATTTTAGTATAATATTAGTAGTCAATATATGTCATTTCCTAGTCATAGGAACTGGGTTTAAAAAGTCAACCACTTTATCATAGACATATTCTTATGAGAATGTAACAGAGCTGAGCAATGTGAATTTTAAAATAAAAGATTATGTAATTATGTAAAACAGCATCCTTCTTTTTTGTAATATGTGTATATATAGTTCTAGTTTGAGGAATTTGTTTTGATCTCCCTGGCTGAGTCTGAAGTCTTTTGAAGTTTTATAATTTTGTTTTGAACTTTTGAAGGTAGTGACCCAAAGGCTAACTGATGATGCTTTTACAGAAAAGTACTAAAATATGATAGTAGCTAGATATTGTCCTCTGTTTGGGCTTCTCAGCACTGAAAACCATTACTTGTCCTTGACGAACATTTCAGCATGTACATGTCAGAGGTAACCAGAGCCCATGGCCCTGCTGAAGCCACACAAACATTGCAGTTAGGAGCAGCTGAACTCTGGACCAGGCAAGGCTGCTGCATCCCCTCAAGACTGGAACTAAAAGCAAGTAATCAAGAAAGCATTTGTGGTGGGCTATTGGATTAACTCTCTTTGACAAGGGCAACAATTTACTACACACACAGTAGCTGAAAACACTACAGCTTTATCATCTTAATTCTTCTACAAAGCAGAAGCCTGAAAAGAGCCTTACTGTGCTAAAATCATAGCATCAACCTGACTGGTCGGGGAAAGCAGAGAAGACGTTGCCTCACCTTCTTTTTGTTCATCTCTCTTGACAACCTGTACAGGACTGGACCAGCCACTTGCCCTCCTGTCTTCCACTTGCCCTCCTGTCTTCCTCTACAAGGGCCATGGCGATCGAATTGAGGCCTCTGAAAACTCCTGCAAAAAAAAAAAATTTCTATCCAAGACTCTTAAACTTACATCTCTAACTTTGTCTGCCATATAAAGTAAAATAAAACATCTACAAATATTAGAGGGTAGGATGTGAACTCCCTTTGAGGACTCCTTGTTTTGCCAACCACAGAATCCTTTCTTGTGGCTCCTCAATAGCAGTGCCATTTATGGATTACAGGTTGTAATGATTTAAGATTCTGACGGGCACAGCTCAAGTACAAGCAAAGGTGGAAATACCACAGCATTCAGTTTGTGTAACGTGTGCCTGCACTCGCTGGGTGCTGAAATGGAAGTTTAGTGTTGATACGCTCTATGTTACACCTAAGTCTCCTAGCTTCCTTCATATTATTTTTGCTGGGGAGGGGAGGGCATCAGGTTCCTCAACTGTTTGGATGTTTTTGTTATTCAATAGCTTCACTGTCATTTAGTTCTTAAATTATCCAGCATATTGACCAATAAAAGGGAGGGTTTAGAAGAGAGGAAGTAGTAGAAGAGATATGAGATAGAAGATTTTTTTTACTTCTTTTTTTTAAATATTTTTATTTTATAATTAATTTAATTTTACATATCAGCCAAGGATTCCCTTGTCCTCCCTCCTCCCACCCAGCCTTCCTCCCCAATCCACCCCCCATTTCCACCTCCTCCAAGGCAAGGTCTCCTGGATAAGTGAGACAGTTGATTAGCTTGAACTGTTTGGGAGGCCCCCCGGGCAGCGCGACCCCCGGGACCTGCCCTTAGTGCATGAGCAGGCTTTTTGGAATCTAGGGCCTGTGCTGAGACACTTTGTTCAGCTTTGGTGTAGGGATGGGGGGGGGGTGGTTACTGGACCTGCCTCAACTGAATCTACCAGGCTGGGCTGACTCCCCAGGAGATAGAAGATTCTTAAAGATTAGAGATATTCATCCCATCCCAGTCAAAATGACTGTCATCAGACAAACACCAATGACAACAAATGCTGGCAGAGATACAAATAACAACAACTGTCGGGGAGGAGAAAAACGTATTCACTGTTAGTAAGGGTATAAACTCTTATAGTCACTATGGAAACTGGTATGGAAGGTGTCTCCTGTAGCATGAATCTTAAAAAGTTCTTATTAATAAAATAAAACCCGAGGCCAAGTATTGGGGTGAACACTGGAAGGTCAGAGAGACAGAACAAATCACAAATAACCTCACCTGGCCAACTTCTCAGCTGATCTTGTTTCCTCAGACTGGATGCCCCGAGCCCTCATCCAGAATGGGTCTCAGCTGAACTGCTGCTCAAAAGCCTGAATGCTTAACCAGGCCAAATGCCTCTCCAGGGCAAATGCCTCTAGTTTCTGGTCCTCATGCTTTATATACCTTTCTGCTTTCTACCACCACTCCCTGGGATTAAAGGTGTGGCTTTCTGGGATTAAAGGTGTGTATCACCGTGCCTGGCGGTTTCCAATGTGGCCTTGAACTCACAGAGATCCAGAGGGATTTCTGTCTCTGGAATGCTAGGATTAAAGGCGTATGCTACCACTGCCTCTATGTTTAATATTGTGGCTGTCCTGTTCTCTGACCCCAGATAAGTTTATTAGCATACACAATATTTTGGGGAACACAATACCCCCACAGTCTCCTAAAACTATATATAGATCTACCAAAAGACCCAGCTGTACCACTCCTGGATACAAACCCAAGACTCTAAATCTTACTTGTACATCTGTTTTGCAGATCCATATATTGCTGCCCTATTCATGATCGAAAGAGACTGAAATCTCTCTAGATATCCATTAACAGATTATTAAAAACGTGGCACATACACACTGTGAAATTTTATCCAGCCACAAAGAAAATGAAATTATGAAAATATCTAAGAAATGAATGAATCAAAAATTGTATCAGGTGAGATAACTCAGAAAGACAAAAACGATGCTTTCTTCCACAGGAGGATTCTCTTAGATTTTTATATGTATCTATGAATATAAACATGGGCATGAACATGGGTCTATGCTCACTAAACCCAAAAAAGGATGACCATCAGAGGGCAAAGGTGGTGAATGGTAACATGTATGATCGGAAAATAGAAAGGGGACTTCCAGAGGTGGAAGGTTACACCAAGGCATATAAGGAGAGAAAGGAGGGAAGAATGGGGGACGAGAATAAACAAAAGCAAGTTTTGTGTAAAATTACCATGAAAATATTACTTCTTATAAAATTTAAAAATAAAAAATAACAACAGCAGTGGGAGATACAAACACCCACCAAACTAAGAAAACTTTCAGTTCCCCAAAAGATGAGCAGCAGATTTATTTAATAAATATGGCAGTGATTAATAATACTTTCTCTGCGATATTGAGGATATTGAGGGTTGAACCTGGTGACCTAAGCATCCCAGGCAGACACAGTACTGATATCATCAACCTTTAGTTTCAATTTTAATGGATTTTATCTGATAAGCATTTTAAATGGTTTCTGGATTTTTAACATTATATTCCCTTAAAGTAACTTTAGTTTTATTAAATGGATTGTGCATAATGTAAAATGAAAAAGTTCACATCTCTGTATTCATATGTAAGTCCTCTCCTCTACTTCACGTAAACCTGTCATGATCTATTTCCTTCCATTTTTTTCTTGTGAAATTGACAACAGAGGTATGTTGTCTGTTTTCTTGTTTGCATACATCCTTCTGGAGGAAGAAGAAAGGCCAGCTCAATAGTGAGTGAGCCAAGGGATGCTCACTCAGCTTTGCTATGCCTGTGAATCGTCTCCATTCTGTTGACTGTGAGTGCTCAGGGCTATGATGACTGAATATGGCAGGTGACTGTAAGGCTTATGTGCCGCCAGAGCTCTTTGTTTTAAAATGGAGCAGATTGCTCCAGAGGCCTAGAAGTGTGATCAGGAGGCAGAAGCTTAAAAAAAAAAAAAGAAAAGAAAAGAAAAGAAAAGAAAAGAAAAAAAGGAAAGAAAAGCAAATGGCACATTACAGAATTCAGGTAAAGGGATTAAATAAAAGGAGACAATGGATACTGGGTACTTTTTGTTCAGTTGCAAGTAGGGATCATCTAACATGGTATTTATCATACAAGATCATATGCCCCAACCTCTCACCTTTCAAATGAATACTCTAAGACTGAGGAGACCTAAAGAGGTGACTCAGATTCAATTAATTTTCAATAGCTCCAGTGTCTGACTCTATTGATATTATTCATCATGCCATTATTAAGGACAGAAACATGATCCTGGGAGATGGCTCAGATTTCTTTCTGTGTAAACCTGTCCACCTGACCCTGAGTCCTGGAACACACAGTAGAATGTGAGCACCAACTCTTGAAATTTACCCTTTGACCTTCATGTGTGCTGTGGTCTGTGTACACCTGCACACACACACACACACACACACACTCATTAATAATAAATGAAATTGAACTTTTTTTTCTGAGAAAAGAACAGAAATGCTCGGTTGATTTAGTATGATAGATATCCAAAATGTATTTACCCACTAATTTTACACACTAACCTTAGCCTTTCTCTTATATTGTCCTAGGTCACTAGTACAACATTTTAATTCTAATTTATAAAATCAATGAATTATTATAAATTTTTGTGTCCATAAATGTTCATTGTTTAAAGCTAATAATCCTAGCAACTCCCCACTTACTATTACATTTATTGAATAATTTCATAGTAGCATGTACCAAATTTTAAAATATGATTTTTCTTATGATTCAAATAAATTTCATTCGTATAAATTTCACCTTGATATACTATAAAGTTGTTTTTAAATAAATCCACAGCATTTATTATTAAGAAAAATAAAATAATGCCGCGGGACATGTCTCCTTAAAAATATTTATTTTATTTTATTTTTTTATTTATTTATTTTTTTTATTTTTTTGGTTTTTCGAGACAGGGTTTCTCTGTGTAGCTTTGCGCCTTTCCTGGAACTCACTTGGTAGCCCAGGCTGGCCTCGAACTCACAGAGATCCGCCTGGCTCTGCCTCCCGAGTGCTGGGATTAAAGGCGTGCGCCACCACCGCCCGGCCTTTATTTTATTTTTTAAGACAATAATATAGTTACATATTTCCTTTCTGCCCCCCATGATGTACCCCTCTTTGCTCTCTTTCAAAGTCACGGTCTCTTTTTTCATTAATTGTTGTTGCATACGTATATGCATACATTCTATACATATATACTCCTAAATACATAAGTAAAACCTGCTCGGTCTGTATGTTGTTTGCATGGATGGTGGTCGTTTTCGGTATTTATGGTATTTGGTATTGGGTATCTAATTTGTTTTATTTTCTGTAGTAGTATCACATATGGCCACAAGAGGGCAACCGATGAAAACATTTTAGAATTTAGAAACACCGAGGGCATGTTTTCTTATACAAATATTGTGAAGACAACTTTGATACCAAATTTAGCAATGCTTACCAACCTATAAAATCACTATATCTCTTCTAGGACATATAATGAAGGTCTGCTTCAATTAATTAGAATGTAATGTTTTATTCAAAGCAAGAAAATTCACAGAGGGAAATTAAGCTCTACATACTCTTGTGGGTTGTGGTATTATTGATTGACAGCTAGCGACAGATACATACGATGTATGAGACTGACGTCCAATTAGATGTTTCTAGTTATGCTGTCTTGTATAACAAGAACCATGTGCTGCCAGTATTGTTCTGTGAGAATGGTTGTCCTTAAAGTGATCGAAGTGACTCTCCTTTATTAACAATTGCCATGGATTTTATTCACCCTTTTGCGACCACTTGTAAGGGGATTCTCGTGTTCTCCCTGTTAGTTCCATGGGAGAGGCGAAGTACCTCTTCAGGGAAGACAGATTGAAACTTGAGAAAGACAAAAGACTGAAATACAGAAAAGGCAAAAGGAAACAAAACACAATAAAACAACAACAACGAAACACCTTTGTTAGGGCTGATGTCTCCCCTCAGGGGTGAGAGGGGAGATCCAGAATGGGGAGTCAGTAGTGAGTGGTGTGGGGCTCTGAGTCAGGTATTCAATAAGACCTCTGTGTCCTCCTGTTCTCCCTATGGGCTCTCTAGGATACCTGATGTTTGTTCCTGAGCAGCAGCGCTTTTCTCTTGACAAAGGAAGCAGCCCTTTGAGACAATAGCTTTGCTGTCTGTTGCCGACAATACATCCTAAGTTCCCCCACAATTAGAATACCACTACCTAGTTTCAAATGCATAATAACTAAGGCAAAAAAAAACAACCCGAGGATCCATTATGGATTAAAACACTTTTGATAGGAAAGAGTGGACTGATTATGCACTTGTGTGTTTCCCAATAATCACAGTAATAGGTCATAAAATAACTATGTTTTACATTAATGAGGAGAAAAATATTTACAGGATAGAGAATGATTTGCACAAATACTTTGAAAACCATTTCCTCCCTACCCTTCCACCTCAACAATCAACAAATATTGTACATCACAGAAAACGCACCTAATTTTTGCTCTTAGGAAAATGATGGAGCAGAGTCTGCTAATTGAATTTTTGAAAGCAGGTGTCCTTTATGATAGCATCTGTTAGTCTTGCCAAGAACATCATGTTCAGCTCCAAATTACACTTTTATTAATTTCATTATTGTTTGCACTGCTTTTCAGGCCAGGCAGATATATGACAGCGTGACTCCAAACACGCATGAGTGTGTGTGTGTGTGTGTGTGTGTGTGTGTGTGTGTGTAAATAAGCTAGCTGAGAGAAAGGAGAGAGGCAGAGACACACAGAGAGAAAGAGAGTCTATTTCTCACATGATTTTGATTACAGGATTTAATAACCAAGATTTGGCATTGTAAATTTTAATTTGAGTGCAATAATAATTTTTGAATTATCTGATATAAATATAAATAGATTTTAATTATAAGTATAGCTCTAGTATCATCAAAATAACTTCATGTTTTGAGATTTTGTAAGGTGCCATAGGCTACATTATCATAAAGTATGACTTTGATGTATGACACCCAGATCTGGAAAATCCTTTCTTTTTCAATCTGTAGAGAATTATTTCTGTTAACTTTGAAATCTCTTTTTGTCCTTTAACCCGGGGTCTTATATGTTCTTGTAATTGAGAAGAACCTGTAAAGTAAATTAGCAAACCTGTTGTAAATGAGAACACATGAGTTGATTACCTGAAGACCTATGGATCAGACTTACAGAAATATCAAATACCAGCTTTATTTAACTGGATCAAGAAACTGGGTTTTGCTGTCAGTGGTGAGGCCAGGCCTTGGGCTTTTAAGCAAACAGGGCAATGGTTGCTTTTGGTTAACTGCTTACCTTTTTTGAGATGTTTACATATTTTCCCCTTTATCACAGAAACCTGTGGAATAGCACATAAAGCAATTATAGGTAGTGAAAATTAAAAAAAAGAGTAAAATCAGAAAATTATAATAATGCACAGGAAATGCAAGAAATGATGATATTGTAAATATAACTGAATTTTTTTAAATTTAACTACCTATAATGTAAGATACACTGAACGTTTTCAACTGTAAGTATCCTAAAACCCCCTCAGGCTGGATGTGGTACTGAAGGACTACAATCCCACTTCTTAGGAGGTGGAGGAAGAAAGAGAGTTCAAGATGATCTCTGAGGGCAGCCTGAGCTACAAGAAATCTTGTTTCAAAAAGCAAAAACAGTAGAAAAAGATCCTGGGGGGGGGATGCATGGCTATTCTAGTTAACAGCCTTACAACTGGGACTTCAAATCTGAGTGTCAGAGGGACAAACCCACAGAATAGCAGAGGTAATACCTTCAAGTTAGGTAGTTACACATATTCTGTTATTTTGCTTTGTGCTGTGTGTTTGTGTGTATGCGTGCCCTGTTGGGAAAATTTCTGCTGAAGCTCACTAAACCATTGGATGGTTGGGATCAAGAGGGGCAGTCACATGGCCAAACAGAAAGGCAAAGCAGAGGAGGGGAAGGAGATAAAAAGCGGAGAACCCCAGTGAGGGCAAAAAGAGAAAATGTTTGTTAGGATGTGGAGGTAAAGGAATTTGAATCCGTATTAGAGATGCTCCAATGATCAAGAGCAAGTCTCTTCTGCTCATTCCCTCAGTCCTGTCCATCCTTGCTAAAGGGGTCGCTCAGCTACCGTTCTGTGATAGAGCATGCTCATCGATGTCGTGCTCTGTGTCGTAACCAAACGTAATTAACACTTCTTGGTTAGTACAGCCATGACAGTCAAATCTGCATAAATTTCTAATACCCTATGAAAAATTTTATTTTTATTAGCGTATAGTAATTATGTATAATAATGGGTTTCATCACGACACCTCATGCTTACAGTGTGTTTTGAGTGTATTCCCTCCCCATTACACTTTCTTGGCCCTCTACCACTTTCTTTTTTCTTTCTAACAAGTTTGACTATACTTCAATTTTCATGTCTTTCCCCATTTTTTCTTCCTTCCTTTTTTTTTTTTTTAAGATTTACTTACTATTTATTGTGTATACAATGTTCTGCCTGCATGTGTGCCTGCAGGCCAGAAGAGGGCACCAGATCTCATTACAGATGGTTGTGAGCCACCATGAGGTTGCTGGGAATTGAACTCAGGACCTCTGGAAGAACAGCCAGTGCTCTTAATCACTGAACCATCTCTCCAGCCTCCTTTCCTTCCTTTCTTTATTCTCCTAATGAGCTGAATTAGAACTTCTTACAGGAAGTTGAGTAGGGGTTATTTACAGGAGTATATATAAATTCAGTGACTACTCTTTCCTCTCCCAGTGACCATTAACCATTAGCTGGCTATAAATCTCCAGGGAGGGACATGCCTTATAACCATGTCTTCCCTCCATGATAAAATGTTGATGCCCAATTCAGAGCAGACTTCATACAGGTAATTTCAACTGGTGACAGTTCAGGAGTTCACTGACTACAGCATGCATTCCACACAGTATCCCATTTCTTCCTCTTGCTCTTACAGCCTTTCTTGCTTTCTTGCACAAAGGTAACCGAGTCTTGGAGGTGGTGTTACAGATGTCCTTGTTAGGCCTCAGCAGTCCACAATCACTTATTCTCAGTACTTTGACCACTTTTGAGTCTTTGCATTAGCCATGGCTCACTGATAAAGAAGTTTCTCTAACCGAATCTGAGAGTCGCGCTTATCTATGTTTATAAATACTGAAGTCAGTTTGATGGTCACATCATTTTCATTTAGTAGGTGAGTAGCACGTTCTCTCTTCCTGACTAGCCACAATGACCCCCGCTGACACAAACTTCTAAAACACTTATGGTATATGTATGTATGTGGATGCATGTATGTATGCCAATATATTCATGATTCTACTGCTGTATTTATAACTTGATATCTTTGGTTTTAACACCAAGCTTTCAGTTTTTTCTGTCACACTGAGTTTTCTTGTCTCCCTAGGGTGCCATCCAAGGACAGTTAAAAGTTGAATGATTCAGAACACTTTGGCCAAAGTTAAACATGATGTTTTTGAGTTCAATTTTCCTACATCAAGTTTCTCATTCATATATCTTTCCAACGACTTAAGACACACACATGGAAATTGGATCCATTAGCAATGAGTTTCCAAGACTGATAGGTTTGAGTCTAGATCACATACTGACCTCTCTGTAGATTTTATACGATTCTCAAAAGCAGAAGAGATGCATCTCGGATATTTTAGATGCTCCTGCTCTTTTTGGTCATCATGTTTTATATGGTCATATATTTAAATATATAAATACTGTACTTATGTAAATGTACCCACAAATAACATATTGTTTAAAATGAATCAATTTTGTTTTATTTCAGTGATGGACAGAGTGTTTCTCACACTTGCATAAATTTTCACTGAAACTACATACTGTTGAGTGAAGTTTCCCTGTGGCTCAGGTTAGCATTTTTAAAAACTGATGAATATGCAGCAAAATTGAGTGCCAATAACGATAATAAACCTGAGTAGTAGATGTGAGAAAAATCAGCACAATAAACACTATGCTTTTACTAAATTAATAACATTATGGCTGAAATGTGTTCAATGATTCATAATTAGCAAGTTGAGCTATTCTGCAATTTAAAGTAATATGGGAACTTAACCTTCACTTTTGTCCATTGATAATTATATGTAGAATATGGAAATACTTTTATTTATGTAATCTGTACCTTAGCAGGTTATTTCTGTTACCAGAACTCTGAAAAAGACCAAAACCTGTAAAAGAGCATATCAGCCTCTAAAGGCTATCTTTGTTGTAAACATTGAGGGCAGATCTCTATGGTATTTAATCATCACCATTTTGTCATGTGTGTATCATAAATTCATCATTTATGCACACCGTTGTCATAGGGTAATTGCTAACATATTCCACAGAATATAGAATTGGTTTGGCATAGAATATATGAAAATAATCCTTAGGGAATAAAGCTAACAACAATTAATAGGCATGTAGCCGCTGTTTGCTTTTCTGGGTTTGCACATTGGCATATGAGTAATGAAGAAAAAAGCACCTATACAGTTATATATATTAATATCTATATTCATATATACATATATATATATTCTGCTGTCAGCTGTTGCAACGAGAGTGCGTTTTGACATTCAGAGCTTGTAGACATGAATACCTTTCTTCCAGCCACCTGGCTTTTCGTGACATCTGCATCTTCCTGTTCACTGTTTCACACTGAATAATTTCCCTCAGTAAGTGAAAGACAGATTGCAGTAACTATGAGAGTTCTCATGTAAAAACAGTTTTTGATATAATGCCCAACAAATAAGATATAGTAATAACAACAGCGAATCTTTTTGGGAGGTTTTCCAGATATTTGAGAAGTATCCATATTGTTGCTTTCTTGTTTATGGGAGCTAAATGTACTGAGTAAAATTTGCCTTTTTCTTAAAACTCAGATATCACAGTCTTATATTCATCACATCTTAGGTGGAAAATGATGTGGTTAACACTTCTGTATTCAAAATAGGGTTTCTTCTTTTAAAACATGGTGTCCCTAGCTAACACATAATAATTCCCATTTAAACATTTCATGTACCCCAAGTCCTCTAGGTGAGGTTTAAGTATCCAGGTAAAACTGTCTTTGAGCTAATGAACATAATTATATTATATTTTCTATATTTCAGTGTCTATGATTCTCCTAACAACACAACAAATTCAAACTCTTCATTTGATGACCCGTACACATTATTTTAATGCTTAACTCCAGTTACTCATAAAAGATATATCCATGAGGAAGGACTTCTATTCTTGTGAGACTTGCAGTCTCAATTTAGAGGTAAAGAAGCTGAACTAGAGACTCATCCACCAGTCATTACTGGTTTCCTGAAGAGTACTGTTAATGGATTGAGGGATAGCTATACAAATATTTATAATATAGATTTTACCAAAATTATAAGCAAAATGATCTAAGAGTATATTACCCATTATGATTGGATGTTTCCCCATAAAAATTAGAAATTTTTTGGATATTTACACATTATAGAAAATCACAACATTGCAGTCACATAAGAATCCACTGTTGCCAAGGAAAGCTGAGTTATTAAGAATGAAGGCTTTTACTTTGCCATATGTTGAAAAATACACATCAATCTATTCATACTTATAAAATCTTTTCAGAAATTTAAAGTTGTAGTTTTTACATTAAAAAAAATTAAAAGAGCTGATAGGATGTCTTAGTTCGTCAAGCCCTTGCCTTGCAAATGTGAGAGACCAGAGTTTGATCTCAGAACCCATATAAAATGCCAAGAGGAAGGATAAGGTGTGGCCTAGTGGGTAGTGCATGTACCATGCAAGCCTGACTACCTGAATTCATATCCTCAGAACCCACATAAACCAAAATGATGTGTTTAACACTTCTCTATTCAAAATAGGGTTTCTGCTTTTAAAACATGGTATCCCTAGATCACATATAACAATTCCTGTTTGAAACATTTCATGTACCCTGAGTTCTCTAAGTGAGGTTTAAGTATCCAGGTAAAACTGTTTTTGAACTAATGAACATAACTACATTATGCATTCTATATCCTGATGTTGATATATACAGCACAGTTCTACTCTTTCCCTATTGCAAGCTGGGACAGGAGGGTCACCAGGAGCTCACAGCCCAGCTATTATTCAGCAGTGAATAACAAGAGATACCCTACGACAAACCAGGTAGAAAGTAAGGACTGATACCCAAGACCTTAGACCTCCATATATGTGCACTAACATTCTTACACCCGCACTCAACACACATACACACACACACACACACACAACATACACAATATATATACAACCCACACCCACACTCAACTCATAGATACATTCAACACACACACATAGTTAACACATACTGCACACACATAACACACACACACACACACACACACACACACACACACACGCATACCTCATATAGTGCCAAGACTGATGGTGTGTTTTAACCTCAGTGTTGGTGAGGAAGAGGCAGGAGGATCTGTTAGATTTATGCACCAGCTACTCCAGCATAAATGATAAGCCACAGCCCAATGAGATGCCTTATCTTAAAGCAGGTAAGAGCTGCTCCTGACATGATACCCATGTTGTCTTTTTATCTCCACTCACAGACACATGTACGCATGCACCCTGGAAAATAAAGGAATCAATTTTGAGTATCTATGTCTCTTCTGGAGAGGGGTGAACATTGTAATATCATTTTTACTCTTCATGTTCTTTTAACCTGCTTTGTCCTACCTTCGTTTGAACAGAAAACTCTAACATGGCCTCATCACATTTAAGGCTTTTGAGCTTCTATAAGTACTGATGGTTATTGTTTAAGTGAAATTTTTAAAAAATAGAATCAATTATTCATGTAAGATTCAGGCCTCGTGATCTTTCCCCTGTAAACTTGGGTGTGTCTGTTGTTGTTCAACATGTTTAGCTTAAAAAAAAATCAGTTCTTTAACTCACATGTTCAGTTCTGACTACCATGCATATTGTTTCTATTTTCACCCAAACTACAGTGTGATACGGATAATTGGGGGATAGCTAATGCTTTTTCTTAGAAAGTAAGTATATATTGTAGGTCTCCTTTCCATGCCAGCCCGTAATTAAGCCAGGCTAGTAGCTTGTTGAAAGTGGGCATTTCAAAAAGCGCTCTGCGTGGATGCTCTCTGGCTCGTGTTTACTAAGTAGTTCAGTTATTCAGGAAATACCACGTTCAGTTGTTATTCTTGGTGAGGACATCCCAGAAGGAATGATGTTACAACAATGAACAGACAAAATGCTTCTATAGACAGGGACTCCACAGGAGGAAACACTCAGTTCATCCCACCCAATTTCAGAATTATTATTACTTTTTTTGCATTGAGTTTGAGTAAGAAAATTTTCAGTGAACTATTTACATTGATATCTTTGATGTGCACCTATAGGACACCACTCTGACTGTATTATAAGTTCATCCTGAAAACAGGATATAGTTTAAGCCTTTTATTGTAAGACACATTCATCTGTTATCCTCAGCACACCATTTGATGATTTTATATTTATAAACTGGTAGTACATCTTTTAGTCTAGAAGATAAAATCTAATGACTTGATTCTATGTAATAGATGTATGAGGTTAAACATACATCAATTCAGGTCACTTAAAGTGCCTAAGATACCCACTATTTTAGTGAGCATCTATTAATAACAGTTTGTATTTCTCGTGGCACTTATTTCTTTTTGTCCAATGTTTTATAATCTGTTCTACACATTTTTAGCATCTCTGTTTTTTCCTGTTTGAATGCATCTTGAAACTCTCACTTCTTTAAATAAGGTGCAGTATTTCTCTTGAGGGACCCCGCAAAACAGTTTTTCTGTTCACACTTCTACTTAATGCTGTCTACAAGGGTGATAACTTTCCTTTTGATTAAAACAGACAGACAGTGGATGCAATCATAGACTCATTATTACATATGCTCTTTGTTGAAACTACTCTCCCCGCCCATGAGTGTTATGGAAAAGGATAGTCATTATTTTGTTTTCTTTTCTTAAAATAAATCTTTTAAATGCATATCCTCTTCGCCTCATAGTCAATTTTTTTTGATGGGTTAAAAACTTCACTGTGTACTTATTTTTTCTCATCAAAAATGTTACAGTTTTATACTGTAGTATAACTTCCCCCTTTATTTAAATTAAAAAAAGAATTTCCCCTGACTTGAAAGCTGCCTCCTTTAAGGACTAGCTTTCATGATACCAGAAGCCAATATAAAACTTCCAAAGGAGGCAAGCAACCAACCATCCTACTCAGCGATGAGTCCTGTGAACCATAGCCATGACCAGCATGACAGCATACCTCTAAGGCTGCAGTAGAGGTGCACACACCTTGGTGGTAACCCACAGTTCTCTAATTGCTCTTAAAGCCCACCCAACATGAGAAAAATCACACCTGCTACTGGAAGACTAATCAACTGCCCAGGGCTATTGAAGTAGTAGGTCTTGGAGGAGATATTACTCGTCTCCTAGAAATGTCAGAAGTCACATGAATAAAGTCTCATCAAAATTGCTGTGGGATGGTCTGTATGTCAAACATGTTAATAAAGCACTGATTGGCCAGTGGTCAGGCAGGAAGAAGTATAGGCGGGACAAGGAGGAGAGAATTCTGGGAAGTGGAAGGCTGAGGAGACACTGCCAGCCGCCGCCATGACAAACAGCGTGTGAAGATGCCGGTAAGCCACAAGCCATGTGGCAAGGTATAGATTTATAGAAATGGATTAATTTAAGATATAAGAACAGTTAGCAAGAAGCCTGCCACGGCCATACAGTTTGTAAACAATATAAGTCTCTGTGTTTACTTGGTTGGGTCTGAGCGGCTGTGGGACTGGCGAGTGACAAAGAATTGTCCTGACTGTGGGCCAGGCAGGAAAACGCTAGCTACACAAAATGACTGTCTGAACACGAGCTGAACAAGGATGGTACCAACAGACTTTCCAATGTGGATGAGGGCAAAGACCACAAGGCCTCAAACTTGCACAAAAACTACAGGCAGCCAAATAATGCTCAGAGTGGGAGACTCTACTCAAATGTAGTTTGTAACTGCAACTGTGTGATCAATATCTTAAAATTGGCATTGCAAAAGCTAAACTCTGGAATTTTCCCCTAAAGCTGACACACCCACAGTCTACTCCATCATAGCTTAGGGCAGCTTCATCTTTTCATTTAATTAGGAAACTTCTTGGAGTTATTCTTGATTCTTATTTCCTTCTCATTGGAATCTCTCAAGTGTTTTCCAGGTCCAGATATATCTTATCACTTTCAGGGTTAAAACCATAGCTAAGTCACCATATGCTTCAATTGATTGTTGGTTTTTTTAACCTTCTCCCACAATGGACCTAACTTAATCATCTACTCTCAATATGAAAACTAGAGTGTGCTTTTGAAAGTGTTGTTAATTAACCGTTCTTTGTGTTGCATATTTAATATTTTAGCTGTAATATGGGGAGTTTCTTTACTGGTCCTATCTATTTGGTGCTCTATGAGCTTCCTGTATCTGTAGGGGTATGGTCTTCCTTAATCTGCAGGAAGTTTTCTTCTGTGAATCTGTTGAAGATCAGATCTATACCATTGACTGGGGATTCTTCTCCTTCTAAGCTTTATAATTAAAATACTTCATCTTTCATGGCCTCTCAAAGTTTCTGTCTTGCGGGCCACAAGAATATATCATAGAGATTCAGCTGTGTATTAGAACTGAACTTTGACCGGCCAAGGGTCTGTCAAAAAGCAAAGCCATTTATTATGAATATTTGGTGTTACCCAGCCTTTAATATTCCAGCTGTCTTCTGCTATGAAATCCGTGCATGCCCAGACCAATTGATAAACAGTTTAGTTCCCTAGACCTGCTGAACCTACTAAGTTACTAACTGCCCTGCTGAGCTTAGGAGACAAGCTGGCAGGAGACACATAGCTTTGTTTCCTGTGCTAATGAAGCTCAGACCATCCCCTCACCTTGAGGAGGACATTGGTTCTTCAGAGCACTTTGAGAACAAAAGAGGTTTTTACATATCAAGGTGGGAGGTAAAACAAAATTCCTGAGGAGGCAGGGAACCAGGTGCCCACGGAAAGAAAAGGCAGACATTTTCTGTAGACAGAACAGAACAGCATGGCCAGAGAGAAGAGAGGATGACAGAGGTTCCATAGAGGGTAAACAGATTTCCAGTAGGATTTTCCAAGTGCCAGGAGTAGAGAGCAGCAGAGATGGAGAAAGAGGACACAGAGGACGAAGATGAGGCTGAAAGCACAGGAGTTGGTCGTTAGCTGGACTGTGAGCTAGGGAGCTGGACGGAACTGTAGTTATGGAGACAGGATTTCATCCCAGAGAAATAAAGTAGATGGATATAGAGCTTGTTATATTTAGAGTTATTCCTGCTTGAATGCCTGGTGGAACTATAGCTGAATTGATGTAATTTTGTCTTAGAGGAATAAAGTTAACAGACATAAGAACACAGTGTATGTAGATTTTTTTCCCTGATTTCCCACGCCGGACATAGCAAAGCCCCCCTTGGACCCTAGGGAATCGATATTTCTGCATGTTCATTTTGTGTGTTTTAACATTTCCTTGTAGTTTCTGTTTGTGAGATCCCAATCTTCTATTTTTGTCTCCAAGTCTGATGTATCTTCTCCTTGATCTTTTCTATTAGTTAGGCTTTCTCTGACTTTCCTAATTGGGTTATTTTTTGTTTTTATTTTCCTTTTGATTTCATATTCATTGAACCCTGCGTTTGCTTCCGTATTTCAATTTCTTTACTGAATTTTGGTTTTAAATTACAAATTGCCTTCATTATTTTATTCAACCATGTGTTTGTATTTTCTTGGACATCACAAAGGATTTTATTTTCATTTCCCTTAAGTTCATTGTTAGTTCTGTTCATTTCTTCTTTACCCTCCTTGAATTCTTTGAATGAAGTTTATTTTTGCTCTTTTAAATTTTGTATCCTGGGGTCCATTTAGGTAATATTTATCAAAGAATATTTCTAGCTTACTAGTGGGATAAGGTGCAAAGTAGTGTCCTGGTCTTTCAAACGTTTGTGTTTTTGTGGTGTAACTTTGGTATATGAAGGTTTTTCATTGGTTGTATGTCTGATGTGAGATTCTAGCCTCCTTCAGGCTGGGTCCATGGAGGAGCTGAACAACAGGAGCTAAGCCTAGGCATGTAGAGAAAGCTGTGTGGGCTTGGTTCTGGGTGTATTCTTTAGGTAAACTGATACACATGCTGTGTGTCTAGAGGCAGCACAAAAAACGTTGAGTTCGTGAGGGTGGATTCAGTTTTAGGAGCACTCACTGTAAGGATTATGTCCTTGATTATGTCACCAGCCTTCCACAGCGTCCCAGCCTAAAAAGCAGTGTGCCCTCTTTGCGCTCTCCTCTTTTCCGAACTCTCTCCTTTGGTTCTCTTCCCTCTCTGTTTCTGTTTCTCTCTCTCCCAATAAAGCTCTAAAAAGGTAAGCATGGCTCATGACTCTTCCTGTCACCGATACATCCAGCACTCTCCTCCAGCACTCTGCTCCATCCGAAGGAGTCGGTCAGCCGTGAGCGCTGCAGAGTAACCAACACTCACCAAGAAGATCCTAGCTGGAGCTGTGTGATGAAAGCTTGGCTTCCGAGTGTGGGAAAGAAGTTGGTCTACAAGGTTCTGGGGAGTTTACCGGCAAAGCCAGTGTGCAAGCTATATGCCTGTCACTAGGCCCTGGGGGTGTGAAGATGGCTGAGTTTGGTTCTGGCAAGTTAAAGGCCCAAGCAAAAGGTGTATAAGTTATGATGAGAAGGACTTTGGTTTTTATCCAAACTGTTATAGTGGTTATTTGGAGACTAGAAAGCTATGGAAATAAAACAATTTGGTTTACAGGTGCATAAATATCCTAGGCTACTAGGCTGAGAAAATACAGAAACAAGAGAGACTGGCAAGGCTCCACAAGATCTCTGTTGAGGGACAGGAGTAGGGACTGGCTAAGAATAAACCATCACACATTTTAAAGATAGCTGCAGCTAACACACAGTAGTTCTGGGAAAATAATGATTCCTAACATTGACCTGCTGAACCATCAAAAAAGGATACTGAAACTGGATCTTAAAGACAGCTGCAAAGAGAATTGTGGACAATTGAAATACCATTAAAAAAATGCACAAATCCAACATGATCCAATCAGGAAAAGAAACTTACAAAGCTGAAAGCCTTAGTTCTGAGTAACCAGGGAAGTGACAATGATATTCGATGTTTTCCAAGTATCATCTCACTTAGTTTTCACAGCATTCAGGTGAGTTAAAACTTATTTTAAACTACTCTTAAGGGAAGAAAACTTAAACTCAGGGAAGCTGAGTCAACGTTTTATTCATTTAGATGTAAAAGGAAAGGAATATAGTCTTAAGACTGTTTGGCATGATTGTCAGTACTCTTAATGATTGTATTGAGTTGGTTATTTAATAAAAGTATAATAAGAATGCAAAGAAACATCCAATTCTTTGAACCTAATCAGCTCAATCAAAATTAATATGTATCTGTGTGAATAGGACCTCCAATGTAGATAATGCTGTCCAAAACATCATAATTATGTTCCTGATTATGTGCCTTGTAGATATTAGAGGGAAGTATTTGCAATAAGACTTTCTACATTAGGTATGAAATGTTAATGTTTGTTTGCTTCATTTATTTACATGTTGTGAATGTCAAGTACAAGGAAGATAATTTGAATATATTATGTAGCCCTATAATTTTTCATATCATAGCAGATTCTTAATTTTGTGTCTCACAACCTCTTATTAAGAAAGCTGAACAACTGAGACGTGATTACAGTCTTTCATGTGCCTATATTTCCAGGGCAGAGGTTATGATTTAATATATTTTTTAAATAGTTTTGTTTTAATGGATACAGTAAAGTTGTGCTGAGGCCACTCACTTCTAAGTGTTACTTCACCTTTTCTTCTTTAGTTGTTGAAAATTAATATACTTATCAAGTGATAACATGACCTGGACATAGAAGTGAGTATCATACTAAAAACCAGAATTTGATTGAGAAAAGATAAATTTAGATCCTTTTAACGAAAATACAAAAATTGAAAGAAAAGTATATCAGACCAGTGTTTCTCAATGTTCATGTCATGATCTAGAAAACTTTATTTTTTTTGTAACCTGGTGATATGGACAGAAAATAATACTTAAGCCTCCAACTGAGTGTTTTATGCTTCAGGCATGGAAAACAATCTCTCTCAATCTTACATAGCTGATATCCTTGCTTCCTAGTTCCTGAGAATGTGTACAAAGTTCACCACCACTACTAATGATAAATACTGAGCTACTCGCTATGCTTTTCCATCTATTACCCAATGGTGCTTTGTCTCCTCTCTAAAGCTGGGATCTCCACCTGCAGTTCCTCTTCTCACCGGCTCAGTGATCTTACTCTAGACATTCTCTTCTTTGCATCCTCTATCATCGTTTTCTTCATCCTCTCCTGGAAGTTTCCCTTTCCACATGAACACGTCCTGATTTCTTTCCCTGTTTTCATTGCTAGCGAATCCTCCATTTCTTGGCTTCTTTTTGAGAATGCATGCTACAGAAAGGTTTAACATGACCGGGGACCTAAGGCACGAGTTAAAGCACTTGCTCTGAAAGTGTGAGGAAATGGGCTTGGATCCCTAGGACCCACATGAATTCTGGGCAGGCAGAGTGGCCATCAGTATACCAGTGCCTTGAGCAGAATACAAGGAACCCCAGAATAAGTTTAACAAGAATAGTTAAACTAGCCAAATAGACAAGCTCTGTGATTAGCGAGACATCTTGCCTCCATACATAAAGTGTAGAATGATTGAGGAAGTCATGTTATGTCAAATCTTTCTCCTCATCAGACCCACACATGGGCACACACAACTGTATACATACCCATGTACCCATGTGCTCTCATTCATGCAGACCCGCCGTGTGTGTGTGTGTGTGTGTGTGTGTGTGTGTGTGTGTGTGTGTGTGTATATATATATATATATATATACAAAAAAAATTGAAGGCTTTATAAATGTTGCTTCCAGTTTGTTCTCAATAATTACTTTCATATTAGTGTCAGTCAGGTTCATTTTCCCTGCCCTACTCCTCCAAAGTAACCTGTATGTTTCAATAGCCTGTTGCTAATTCTCAGTCCCGTATCATCTGTACTCTCAGGAGCATTTGATAGTCTTTGAAGTACCACCCTCTACTTGATTGGAAGGGCTTCCAGTATACATCCACCTCCTCATCTCCTTCAATACCATTCATTGCTGGTTTATTTTTCATTGCTTCACTTTCAGAATGTCCTTTCTATGAGGATCCATATCCTCATTGATCTTATTCCTGTCTTTTGTTTTCAATTTGTATTCAGTTGTGGTTTCTGACTTGTAAACTTCTGTACCTCTGTGACATTGTTATTTACCGATTAATAGCAATCTCAAATAAAAAACTGAGAAAACAGAGCAATCAGATTTGACCAGACCTCTTCTCCTAAAACACTCCTTTCTCATGTGAATGCAGTTTTATTTTATCAACTTCCACAGCTTAGTCTGAAAATGTGAATCTCTATTAAGAACAAAAGTCCCTGATTCTTTCCTTTGTTCATAACGATCCACATCTAATGAATTAGAAAATCTGAATAATTCCATAAACTAAAAGTAAGAATTTAATTAGATACAGTGACATTTAGTAATTATTTTATATATAATATGCATTAATTAATCTAGAATCTGCTAATTTTTCCTATATTTTCAACCAAATCATTTTTTTCTCAGAAAAGGACTGCCGAGCACTTATTTTTATTTACAGGATACTTTGCAATCAAAGCCACTGGGTTTTAAATGACAAAGCTTCACAACCTTTCAGTTATGTGATCTTAAACAAGTTGCATGATTGCAATCAAACAACTTTTCATATACATTAGAAAGGAAGAAACATTCCTTCATGAGGATCCCTTTGAGGTCAACACAATGGCATACAACGTCCTTTGATAAATGCAGCTATTGATGTATTGTCATTATTCTTCGTCTGAAAAAGAACGTGACAGCGATTGGCTTTATCTTCTGAACAAAATTCTTGGGAAAAGTAAAATTAAACAGGAAATAATGTACTTGCTACCATGGCAACTGTGGCTGTAGAGGCCCTGAAGAACAATAAAGAAAATGGCATGAGGATGGCATTAGTTTAGTCCACAGTTTTGCTAAGATGGTCCTTCCTTCTATAATATTCTGATCCTCCTTACACATGGGATGCTGAATGTAATGTTCATCCACTTCAATGGCTATCTTTATGAACAAAGATTTATGTTTCATACCAACTGTGAACGATCCAAAGCCCTTTCCGTGGATCTGGTGACTGCTTTGGTTCTTTGCTTCTACTCCTCATTTACATCTCTTACTTAGGAGATGGTACAAATGAAGTGTTTCACATATAGAAGACAAGAACCTCTGCTCTTGACAGAACATTCATTTATCTTAAGCAGTGAGACATTTTCCCTAATGCTTTGTGGTTGTCCAGAGAAAGGAACTTCTGAGAATGTACAGGTAGAGATGCTGATGCACATAGATTAGCAAATGGTTGCCTTTCTATACATACTATAACCTATTAAATATCTTAAAGAAAATTGGAACTAATGTATTCTTTTGCTAAAATAAGGACTAATATTCAGACAATATTTAATTATTCTTGTCTTCGTTCATTCACCAAAATCTTGCCTATTCTGGAGCAAATAGTGTATTTACCCAAAATTGTAAATGTCGGGTCTAATATATAATGGTTATAAGAATCTGAAGGTAAATATGTTTTAATAACTAAGACTATTAAATGAGTTAAATGTGAGAATTAATTTTAAATGTAATTCACAAAAAGAGTAAGAAAATAGACAGAAGAAGATTTTCAAACATTTCCCAAATGCTTATTGTATGCCAGCTCTCTACCATATATAGAGTGTTGCTCTTTCTTAGTGACACACTCGGAATTCCACAGAATCCATAACTTTTCAACACTGAGGTACCTACTACATTTCAAACGTTAGCTATAAACAACATTTGTAGTTGTAAAAAGCTCCACATTAAGTGGTAGACTGGAGATTGTTGTACTCCAATATAATAAGACTATGGTGAACATATACAGTGAATGATGTGGAAATATAAATTTACTCAGTGAAGAAGTTAGATTTTGGGGTTAAAAATGCCTAATTATTTTTAAAGTGTCAGAAATTTGATGTCAAAGGCAACGCTTATTTTATAAACCTAGTATCAAGAAGCTGGGAAGCCAAGACATGAGTATTTCAAGTATAGGAGCTACTTGGGCTACAGCAGTAAGTTCAAAGCCAACCTAGAAACTTCTTAAAAGCAAAATCTTTTATAGGGATGTAGGTCAGTGGTACAATGCTTGACTAGCATGTGTGATACCTGGGCTTAATAACTGATACCACTCAAAATAAGTGAATAAATAAATAAGCCACACTATGTAATAAAACACATGGTATATACCTAAGTTTAATATATATTGTTTTAAATGTGATTCTTATGCCATACAATAGGCCTCATATTTCTCTATGTGTAAAGCCATAATTCAAGACTATTGAGGTTTTACTATTAAGAAACTTGAAGTCTTTAATCCTGGAGTTTTAATGAAAGATATATCAAAGCTAACTGATAAAATACTTAGAAAATGAGTTGCACTTGAAATATAATAAAATTTTAAGTTATAGAATTACAGCATGCTTCAAGTCAGCTAGCATCTGTAAAACTAAGGATCAGTGAGTGAGAGACTTGGAAAACTCAGTACCAAATGGGATGTCTTCATCAAACTCAAGGTTCAGGAGACTGTAAGTAAGGGGAGGTGGAAAGATGGTCAGACCAGTGGGGATGGAAGACACCAAGGAAACAGTACCTTCCAGACACAACAGGACTGAAGCTCGTAAGAACTCAGAGAGAGTGGCAGCATGCAGAAGTCCGAGCTTGATAGAATCCCAACATGAAGAGGGAGAAGTAGACACAAGTCCCCATCCCTAACCCTGAAGCTATTTCCAATTAGCTGCCATTGCTAAGGAAAATTGTTTTGTTTTGTTTTTTAAATAGATTATAAGATACACAAATAACACTGAAGGGCAAGCCTTGTGACCAACAGTAGATGGCCTACACAAAATGAACTCAATGGTATTTTTGTGTAACAGGCCTTCTTTTGGGCCAGCAACCAGCTCCCAAATCATGACCTGGAGACTTAATATAAGTCATAAATGTTTGACTTTAGCTTAGACTCATTTCTTGCTAGCTCTCATAACGTAGTTTAACCTGTTGCTCTTCATCTGTGTTTTGCCTTGGGCCTTTTTACTTTACTTTCGTTCTGTATGTCTGTCTTGTTCTCTCTGCCTGCCAGCCCCACCTGTCCCTCCTCTGCCTAGCTATTGACCATTCAGCTTTTTATCAGACCGATCAGGTGACTTAGGCATTTTTACATCATTAAAAAAATACAGCACAAACAAATGTAACACACTTTTGCCTTGTTAAAGTAATATTCCACAACATTTTTGCAAATGTTTAGTCTCACAACGCTTTGTTTGGTCATTTTTAAAATCCTGCTTATCTTCTTGTTTACCTGTTATGGTTTCCAATTTTGGATTTTTTTGGTGTGTGTGTGTGTGTGTGTGTGTGTGTGTGTGTGTGTGCACGCACATGTGTATGTTCCAACTGCTTTTTTTTTCTCTGTCTGATTGCTTTGTTTTGTTCTGGAGTGTTTTGTTTTGTTTTGTTTTCAAAAAACTTGAAGTTGGTTGCATGAGAAGGATCTGGGAGGAGATGGGAGAGGGGAAACCATGATCAGAATATACTATATGAAAAAAGTATTTTTCATAAAATAGAAACAGACCAAAGAAATTACAACCACATAAAATTCTTAATATTCAATATTATACATTAATTTTTATAATTTAAGCATAAAAGTATTCATGACCCTTGAGTACGGAAATATGTCAAATATCTGAAGAAGGCATGGTTCAGAAAATGAGGAAATTAAGTAAAACGTAAGAAATAAAATATAAGAAAAAAGAAGACAGCACTTAAGGTTTTTCTAATTTTGTCCTAGAGACATATATGTGCATCTGTGTATATGTGTATGTATACATGTATAGATAAGAGCACGTACACACACACACACACACGTACATACACTTATGCACCTAAGAGATTATGTGAAAAACAAAATGTCAAAATGTGAACTGACACCACATGCTATATTTGTGTCCCACTAGGAAGATAAAGTTGTTTATTTTTTTCAGTATACTGTATTTATTTTTGCTTGATTACAAATCTTGATGAGCCCAATGGATTATAAAGAACACACAATGAAATTTCAAGGAAGTCTCTATGTAACAGAGATGTCTCTCTTGGGACCCTCTAATCCAAGACTTTACTTCTAATACTGAACATGGATGCTGGATGACATTTCTAATTCTCATGTTATACAATGAAGAGTTTATGTCCTTATTCCTTATTCACTTCTATTTTAATTATAGCTGTTATGTGTTTCATAGCTCCTCAATAATTATTTGGTAGAGAAATTAGTAAATGAATGAATCCTTCATATGGAGTGTAGGCAATGTGATTTTTGGCGGGTAGTTGACCACAAGAGGGTATTCGGGATGGTTAGTTTCAGCATAAGATCATCTTTGTTGCTTATTTTACAACTGTGATATGAACATAAAGATATATCCTCTTAGATCTGGAAATGGATAACTATCTCAGAGGCAAAGGAGAGTGGACACCTAGCGAGCAATAACTTACTGAGCTATCGTAGTCCACATGGAATAACTCACATTCAGTGTCCATCTGGACCCCAACTTTCACTCCATCTGGCATGACTTATAATTGAACGCTTTCTGACAAAATTGTTTGTTTCATATAGTACTGTGGTGGAAATTATAGCAATTTGCCTATCTTCCCTTTCATCCCCCTTCTCTTCTCATTTTTTCATCCTTCACATTCTTCTTTTACTATGTCCTCTTTTCAACTCGGAGTTTACCACAAACTAACAGAAAATGAGCAGCCTGCATAATACGTTGTTTAAGTTTCAAAAATTCTCATCACCATAGCAAACTTCTGAGCTTCATATCCATGTGCATAAATGAATGCAATAAAAGCAAATTACTTACATGAAGCAATATATGTCTAACAGCTACTTTTTAAAAGACTTGCTTAATTCAATGTATGTATATTTGTCTGTATTCACACATGTGGCAGCACACGCAGAGGCCAGAAGAGGCCAGGCACTGGATCTCTTGGAGCTAGAGCTACAGGCATTCGTAAGCTACCCAATGTTGATGCTGGGGTCTGAACTCTGGGCCTCATCATTGGGCAGTAGACACTTTTAACTGCTAATCTATCTCCCCAATCACTCACAACTACTTAGAACAGTGGTACTTAACCTTCCTAATGCTGCAGTCCTTTACAGTTCCTCATGTCGTGGTGACCCCCAACCATAAAATTAATGAATTTTGTTTCTACTTCCTAACTGTGATTTTGCTGCTATTATGAATCATAATGTAAATATCTGTTTTCCAATGGTCTTAGGTGAGCCCTGTGAAAGGGTTGTCAACCCTCAAAGGAGTCGTGAGCCACAGGTTGAGAAGCACTGTTTTAGAACAAATTTTTTTTTGAAGTACTATACAACATCTTTAAGCTGAATCTTGGTATTGACAGACTATATAATAGCAGATTCTGAAGCATTTTAAGATTGATTTCTAAATGAAAGCCTGTAACGTACATGTTAGAAGGCCATGGAATATTCTCAGAGGCAGAATGACATGGTAGATGACTTCTGGGAGTCCATTAGAAATGATGTTGGAGTTCAGGGTTTTGCTTACCAAGTTCTAAGAAAGTATAATTTAGTTGTGGTTTTAAATATTTCTTTTTTTTCATCTGATTTATGTGAAAACTCAAGTGTTTGGGAAAGCTATAATTAAACTTTCTAGAGTTTACATTCTTCATTTTCTACACTTCGTGCATCTTCAAAATGTGTTTTGCAATTGTCTGTCTATAACAGTTGTAGTTGATTGTTTGTTTTTCTTTCATACGTAGAATGCTGCCTCAAAAGCACTGTTACTATGAACACATTTCAAGTTATTTTACACATAACGTTTTGATGTGCAGTATGTTCTTTCTGTGTGTCTGTGTTATACATTTACTACATGTAAGCATGGTAAGTGCACAGGAATGTGCAGGGATAGGCATATGTTCACACATATAAACAGGTATCTAGTGTTTGAAGAACAAGAATGCATACCCACTGAGATATCTTCTCAGCCCCTGTAACATATGTTTTATTATGTTCAAGTTAATGACTTAATGGTCTTATGATAAATTGAAAGTAATCAGAAAAACTACTTTTTTTTTTTTAGTATTCTAAAATAACCTTGAAATGTTATTTCTCAAGCTGAGTAATGATGTCAAAACATATTCATTGAAGCTGTGAACAGACAACTAAATTCATAGCCTTTACCAGACAAGAATGGTCTGCTTCTACCTGGCTGCAGAGGAACAAAGTATTAATCAAAGTTTTCCTAACTTCACTTGGTAATTTATACACAAAAGTACGTCTAATTCAGGTAGCCCTTGTAGCTGTAGTTTTCTCCAGTCCCACCTGGACCTGCAGCCATTCAGACCCAAATAAACACACAGAGGCTTATATTAATTAAAACTGTATGGCTTAATGGCTCAGGCTTCTTGTTAGCTAGATCTTACATCTTTTATTTATTTATTTATTTATTTATTTTTGGTTTTTCAAGACAGGGTTTCTCTGTGTAGCTTTGCGCCTTTTCTGGAACTCGCTTTGGAGACCAGGCTGGCCTCGAACTCACAGAGATCTGCCTGCCTCTGCCTCCCGAGTGCTGGGATTAAAGGCGTGCACCATCACTGCCTGGCTAGATCTTACATCTTAAATTAACCCATTTCTATAAATCTATACCTTGTTATGTGGCTCGTGGCTTTCAGATATCTTTACACCTTGCTTCCTCTGTGTCTGGCTGGCGACTCCTGATTCAACCTTCCTGTTTCCAGAATTCTCTTCTCTCTTTGTCCCACCTATACTTCCTGTCTGGCTACTGGCCAATAAACACTTTATTTATTAACCAATCAGAGCCACATATTCACAGTATACAGAGCGATATCCACAACAAGCCCTCTTACTTCGTCTTGAAATGTTATCAGCTGTATTTCCTAGTTACTCCATGTCATCAATGCCTCTTTGAATGTTGATCCTTCTCTTTGGGAAGCCATCAGCCTTCTGCTTTTGCTGGGGCCACTCTGATGCAGCCTTCTTCAAAGGTACTTTTTGGACCAAATCACTTAGGATCCCTTAGGTTGTATCACTGATTAATACTTGCCACACTGCATTGCAATTCTTTTGTTAGTTAACTGTCTATTGTTAGTTTCTATTGGATCTACTAAATATAAATTTCTTTAAAGATCATACTACTTATTTACAAGCATTCTACAGAGCCGGGGGACAATAGTAGTCAAAGACACTTGGTTATTAGCTATTAATTTATGCACTAGTGAATACATATGTAAGAGAAAAGGAAAATAGGGTGAGGCAGGCATAGTAGTCTATAATCTTCATAGCCTTCTATTTAGGTTATAATCATAACTTTTTTCCTTGGTCAAGATGTACTTATAACGTTAATATAGTACTGAGGTCTAATTTTTTTTTTGTTTTGATTTTTCATGACAGGATGTCTCTGTGTAGTCCTGGCTGTCCTGGAACTTGCTCTGTAAACCAGGCTGGCCTCAGACTCAGAGATCTGCCTGCTTCTGTCTCTCTAGTGCTAGGATTAAGGGCATGAGCCACTATTGCCCACCGAATAAAAGATCTCAATGATAGTATTTCACTCCCTCTCATGTTTTCACACAGTTTGCCTCAAGAAGTCAGTTCCATCCGTTCTTCTTATGTGAATTTCCTCATGTGAAGAATTCCTTCAGACTTAATGCAATTCTCATAAAGTAATTATTTACAAGTGTGTTCTTTTTCTAAATGATTCAAAAGTTCTTCAAACATGGACATAATCTTGTGTTTGCCATGAGTAGGAAGATCACAAGTCAAGCTTATCAATGGTACCTTTTGTTAATATCTGTTCTTTAGCATAACAATTCACAGTTTCTTTCCAGCTCAATTATAAATTACCTATATGATCACTAATCAAAGACGTTATAGGACTAATCATGCTATTTTCATTATCAAATCTGTAATCTGTACTCTTATTTAACAGAACTATTTTGTAAACAAAAATTCCAAAATTCATTCATTTTATTTATGAATGAATGAAAACCAACACTCATATGATTGCATGTTTGAATTTTTAAATAGTACCATGGTATATTTCTTAAACCTAATTCTCCACAAAACAGGAGTTTTTGTGCTTGAGAAGAGAGTTCTACTCATGGATCTCTGGTGAACACAAAGTGAATGAGTAGAAAATTGAAAGGAATTAGAGTAAAAAGACTTCAGATTTTAAAAGCTTCTAATTGTCTTTCATTTGCTTTTCTAAAAATATACTATGCCAATTAAATTGCAGTGATGTTTCTATTTCACCTGCTGAATTTAATTTTAGAATATCTAACAGATTAGCTTTTAAAAATGAATGTATCCATTGTTAAGTTAAAACTCAGCATGCATATTTTTAATGATGGACCAGTACTACCTAGTTGTTTTTAAACATTATTGATAGAAGAGAATAAACTGACTCTTTGTAAACCGCAGCCTTGGACTGAGACCCATAACTCAGAGCACTGCTGAGACTGCTCAAGGATATTCTGTCCAGGATTATCATAGTTTTTTAGGCCTGAACTGAAAGATGATCTTTGGGGATAAATTGTATAAATGTGGCAGAATAAATTTCATTCTCATTGTTTGCTTTACATTGTACAGAAGCCAAGTAGATGCATTTCTTAGTGAACAAAACTCTCCCTGCTCAATGATCGAATTTGTACAAGGCTCCCAATTTCCACAATGACAGTGGGCAAAACCTTGGCAAAACACATGCTTGACAGTATCTAGACCAGAATACCACCTTCCTTGTTGCTATCAGGCAAAGAACAAAAATGATACGTTTCCAAATCAATTTCCAGAACAATTAGATAATATTATTAAGATTATGTAGAGAGAGACTCTAAATTGGAGGTTTCCATTGGATCCCTCACTTCAGAGATCAGGGAACCTTGCAGAAGAAGAGGAAAGAATGTAGGAGTCAGAGGGGATGGAGGACACCAGGAGAACATGGCCCACTGAATCAATTAAGCAGGGCTCATATGGGCTCATAGAGACTGAAATGACAACCAAGGGGCCTGAATGGTCTCTACTAGGTCCACTGCCTATGCTATGACTTATGGGCTCCTAACAGCTGGAGAGTGGGTGTCCGACCCTTTGGCCTGCTCTTGGGACTCTATTCCTCCTATTGGGTTGCCTTGTTCAGCCTCTATATGAGGGCTTTCTGCCTTGTCCTGTTGTATATTGTTTTGTTGTGTTTGGTGGTTCTCTCTTGGAGAACTGCTGTTTTCTGAAGAGGAAGTGGAGGGAAAGGATGGTGGGGAAGGGATGCTGTGGGGAGATGAGAGAAGTTTGGAGAGGGGAAACTGTCACTGGGATGTATTATATGGGAGGAGAATCTATTTTTAATGAAAAATTACTATCTGTATAGAAAAAGACGTAAGGAAGGATTGTATACGTTGACTCCTGTTACATTTGGAACAAAGCACCAAAATGTACAATGAGTATGTGTCATTGGTTCTTTCTTATGCCTCTTTGAAGAGCAAAACATAACCTATTTTATTCCCTTCCTCCAAAACAAATATGAATAAAGAAAGGTACTTTATTGACTGAGAGTCTTCAGAAATTTATAGCTATAGTAAAATAGCTTGATGTTGCTGCAAATTTGGCATATGCATGAGAACTTATCAAATACGTGAATTGTATAAGACTATGTATTTATGTGTAATGTAAAGACATGTTGTGTAATGCTCTATTTGGTGAACATTTTTTTTCCATGAAAGCTAAATCTCCAAGACATTTCAGGGTTGTGCTTGAGAAGTGAGTTCAGTTCACATTTTTGGCTAGGGAGGGGCAAGCAAAAAGTGAATATTTAGGAAGTTCCTGTGTACATGAGTCTCCAAGAATCAAGAATCCACAGTTTTACATGTAGCCTGATCATCACATTCAGTAAGCCTATACGATCACATTTAAATCTTAAACCCATTTGAAAGAATCCCATGAGGGGTAAGAAATAAGAGGGTGGTGGTGGCACACGCCTTTAATCCCAGCACTCGGGAGGCAGAGCCAGGCGGATCTCTGTGAGTTCGAGGCCAGCCTGGGCTACCAAGTGAGTCCCAGGAAAGGCACAAAGCTACACAGAGAAACCCTGTCTCGAAAAACCAAAAAAAAAAAAAAAAGAAAGAAATAAGAGGGAGAACTATTAACTGAACAACAACAACAAAAAATCCAGGATATGATGAGTATTTAAATAATTATTGAAAATTAGGCCTTTAAAACTTTTTTATTTAAGATATTTTTAAATTCATTTTACATACTGACCATAGATCCCCTCTCACCCCTCCTCCTGCTCCTCCCACCTCCCCCCCCATCCTCTCCTCAAAAAGGGTAAGGGCTCCCATGGGTATCAGCAAAGCCTGATACATTCAATTGAGGCAGGACCAAGCCCTTTCCCCCTGCATTAAGGGTAAGCAGTGTGTCCCACCATAGGTAATAGGCTTCAGAAAGCCAGCTCATTCACCAGGTATAGATTCTGAGCCCACTGCCAGGGGCCCCTCAAACAGACCAAGATACACAACTGTCTCCCATATGCAGAAGGCCATGCTTTTAAAACTTACCTGCAATAATACAGATACGTTTAGCTAGTTATTGATATGAGATAAGAAATATTTGAAATTTTATTTAAGCTGAACTGCTGTAAACAGAAAATGAAGAAATAGAGATAGATAGATAGATAGATAGATAGACAGATAGATAGATAGATAAATAGATAGATAGATAGACAGATAGATAGGAAATACCAAATAACATTGTAACATTGTGAAGGAGAAAAGAAATAGAAGAGTCTATAAAATATAAATAAATGATTAAAATTGATGAAGACTAGGGAAATCCCCCCCATTTTCACATGTAGTATGTATGTGCAAACGTTTGTATGTGTACAGTGTGTGTGAGTGTGTGTGTATGTGTGTGTGTGTGTATGTGTGTGTGTGTGTGTGTGTGTGTGTGTGTGTGTCCCTGCATATGGAAGCCTGAGGTTGATATTGGCAATCATCCTCATGGAGGCAGCAGGTCCCAATACAACCTAGAGCTCCCTGATATGGCTAGTCTTTTGGGTAACTTGCTCTGGAGATTCTCTCTACTTTCTGCCTCTGGAATTACCAGCTTGCTACCATGCTACCCAGTATTTACCTTAGTCCTGGCAAACCTTTAATGAACTCCTTTTAACACAATGTAGGTATTTTCTCCTCCTAAACAAAAAACCCGGTTTCCCAATTTACTTCCCCAGTGTTGAGAATGTAAGCAAATAATAATTTAAAGATGCCTTTCTTGGTTTTATTTCAATTTTTAGAGATGGCATCTCGATTTAAGACTAGGATAGCCTGGTACTCATGGTCATCCTCTTGCCTCAACTTCCCCATCCAGTACTAATATTATGTATGTGCCTGGTGGTAGTAGTTTATGATTCTACACTATCCTTTTATGCCCTGTCTCTTGAAGGCAGGTGGTTCCTAGTTCTCGATGATGTATAACTGTTTGAAACTTGGATATTTTTTGCTAAGACAGTCTCTGGGCTCATACCATTTTATCCCTGACATCTCCACCTTTGAACCATGTGTAAATGGAACATTTATTTTTACCTCAAAAAGTTGTTGAGTCATCCAAATCTGATCTTTTATACAGACTGAATAATTGGTTAAAGACATAGAAAAATAAGCATGTTTAACAAATAATTTCAGTGCTTACGAACACTTTTGAATCTCCCATTAAAAGGCCCATTTATATAAATACATTTATTAATTAACTGCTTTATGTAAGAAATAAGCTTAATTAAAAGATATGTGTGACTTTTTAGGTGTTATCAATATTATTTTTTTGAGCTAAGGTAGAAAGGACTGGATAATAAACATACTACATTTGTGATTTTTTAATAGTTCAGATAGACGGATTTGAATTTTCCTAGTAAATATTCCCTAGCATTACAGAGATTTGGAGAGTTTTATCTGTTGCTTCCCAGCATCGTAGCTAGTTGTACCCTACTTTGATCTATTTGAAAAATTCTCACTTTATAAAGGCTCTACAAAAAACTGATAGCACTGAAAAGATCGGGGGAACCAGAGAGACTGAGGATTATAAAAAAGCAAGAGTGATAAAAAAAAAAATCTCCAGTTACTAAACACAGCTTTAAGCAGCGCATGAAGCAAGCTCCACGTTCGTCAGAAGAGGTCCTCTGAATAACACTGTGCATGCTTCTCTGAAATGAAACTGTATGTTATTGGTTAACCAGGATATTTAGCATAATCACTCTGCGAGACTGTGGTGGAGGGAGGTGATTATCACTGAGAACAGATGGGCAGGTCCACAGCACTGCCAGATTCTGCACAAGCTCCGTGTATCGTTGGTTCTTGCTTCTTTCCTTCTATGTTTTTATTTATTTATTTATTTTTCTTTTGAAACACTCTACGTTTTAAAGAACAAGCTGCATGAAAGGTCAGTAGCTGATGCCCTTTCAGCTTTGATGTCAAACGAAGAAGGAAGCTTTTAAAAGCTATTCCTGTGCATCCAAGAAGGATGGGGCAGATTTCATTTTACCCGGTAGTCTCCCTCAATGCATGCACGGATTTATCTGCACGCTAAGCTCTCGGCTCGGCATCCGTAACTCCTTGTGGATTATATTGTCTCTGTGATCAGAAATGATTTTCTCGGATATGAACACCGTTTCTGGCTCCCCTAAAGTGCATCTTCCTAATGGGACCCGGTTTTACACTTTTCAAGTAAGTGTGCTTTAAATGGCTTCACTACTTAGAGAGTTAATATGTAGTCAAACTTTTAATAAAGAGAAATAATGGAAGGAAACGTGAAAGTGTGGAAGTGTGAAGTGGGTATACTGAGTGGATAACGTGCATGCAACTTAACCTGTTTTTAAATGTGGAAATGGGATGACATCTTTGTGAATTCAAGCTAAATAATAGTGAATACTTTGTTTCATGGGGATTTTAAACACTTAATTGTACTGTCATTGAAAGTTGTGGAGATGTGTTGTGCTTGGTGTTTTTATGGCTGCAATATAGTGAATGCTGTGTAGTTCTGTTCCTTATGTATCACAGAGGAGAATTTAAAGACATAGATGGAGCTTTACAAACTAAATCCTCAGCTAAGAAGAATTTGCTATCTTTCATATACATGGTATAAGATAATGCCTGTTATCTAATTTTGTTACGACTGATGTAAAAGCAATCCCTATTACAGGAGGCTTAAGAGCCATGTTTACTATGCTTTTCAATTTGAGGAAAAGTAGAAAGTAATTAGGATAGATTTTTCTGTGTTATCAAAGAGTCAAAATGATTTATATAAACTACAAAGGTGTTGCCTGCCAAATATGTCTCAATTACCTGGGGATAAATCAGTTCTCAATGTAGAAAATGCTTAACTCTAAACCAAATCAGATTTTACTTCGTTTTAATGCTCAGAGGTGTATCTTTCAGTACTAAGGGTGACTTTATAGTTCTGTGTTATAATCACTGCGAGAGACAATGGGCCTCTTCTCACTGCATGGTTTATATTATGAAAAATCTCAAAGCCTTCCATTATATTACTGGGTTTTTGTTGTTGTTGTTGTTGTTGTTGTTGTTCTGGGATAAACACAAAGATATAGAGGGAAAGTATAGTAAAGCTAATTAGGGTGTTAGAAGGGAGTTCTGTATAAATGAGCATTGGCTTTCTAGAAGTTTCTTGCTCTTGCAAACTGTAATCAGTGGATCCAGTTGTTTCCTCCTCTTCCCTTTATTTTTAATCCCGTCACCTCTCCTGTTTTGCTCTGATGTCTACTGATGGTGTTTGTCTGTGTTGTTCCAGAATATATTCTCTTCTCCGTGATGATCTGCTCACTGTGGCTGTGATTCAAAATGCCACTGCCCTGAGGCTGTGCACAGAAGCATTACTCCCCCCCCACTTCCCTGTACACTGAGATTTAAACACTCTTTACAATAACCTGAAGCTGGCTGCTCAGGCAGCTTCTGACATTAGGTATTCCACCCCCATGTCTCAAAGTTGAAGGGTCAGTGAGTCTCCCATGCTCAGTCGTGACACAGGCTTTTTGCAATTCCTTCAGTAGAGATCTTCCTGACACCTTCCTCGGCAGGTGATTTTCTCTGAAAATACAGAGGAATAATGTTTCGTTGATGTGATACCATATTCGGGTATAAGCCTTCTTATTCAAACAGAGTATACATCATGCCAAACACAAACTCACCTTTCCGATATTTTCCTATCATGTAAAATGGTATTTGATCTCAAAGTTTGCAGTAACGAGCAATGTGTTAAGTTTGTGTGCTTCTCTTTTGGCGGCTATTGTTTGGTTTTTTTGTGGTAGATAAAACAGTTCTAAAGCCCGAGATAAAGGCTCGATAGTGAATCTTTATTTTTACTTTCAAAGGAAGAATTAAATCATTATTTTACTTGCGTGAGAACCACTTTTAAGACAGTACGTTTCCTTTGGTCTAGGAGGAGTGTGAAAAATGAAACCAAACAAAATGCTGTAAAAAGAACACCATATATAAAAAAACGGTACCTTGTGAAAAGATTAGTTAAACTTTCAGAATGTAACTATTGTTGAAGTGGTACCTTATGCTTCTGAGAGAAACCTTCTGCAAGGAATTAGAATTTCAGAGCTGATGTCCTTAAAATTATGCCACCACAAAAGTAAGACATGCAGGGACATTTAGATACTCTAGCATGAATAACATAAAAATTTAGCTTCATCTCTTCATGGAGAATCGATACTATTATTATTTTTGGAAGGTTATGTTATCAAATTTTATGAGATTTGTTTAAAATATTTTCATTTAATAATTGCAAGGGTAAAGGGGTAGCCAATGAGAAGTGTGAATACACACTAGGATCAAGATTTTATTTTCATTGCATTTTAATTTAGTGTAATATATTCAGACTTCTACGCATATGCATGCAAACACATTTTGTGCGGAATATCTAACACAATTTAAATTAATTTTTCTATGTGTGAATTCTCACTTCTCTGTGACTATGAATATACTAGTGTCTACATATTTCTGTCCAGAGGTTACTGGATCCTGTATGATGCCAACACACAGTTTATAAATTATGTTTATTGGGCCCAAACTAAACTCTTAGAGCATAGTTTCTTGTAATGCTCTTGAATGGTCAAAATTTAAAAACAAATGTTACTATGGTGATATTATTGAAAAACTTTATTATACTCAAATGTGTGCAAGTGGGAAATATATCTTAATATATATATATATATATATGCCATCTGTACATAAACATATGAGAATCCACTTAATTCTTCTTAATTTTGTGTTCACACAAACATGTTCTGGCATGATTTTATTATGTCCCTTCCAAATCTGTATTTGTAAATGAAACCATCCACGTACTCTGCTAAAACTTCTAGATGTGCTAGGCCCATAAAAGTTGTTATCCATTCCAGAATATCTGTGTCCAGTATGACTCACCCCATTTCCTAGACTTTAACAACTTTCATCCAGTAGTTGTTCTTTCTTCTGCAGTCACATATTTTATTTATCAGAGGTCATTGTAAAATGTTATGGAGAACAAAACCAGTATGCTGTTATAAAAAAAAAAAAGTGAAATTTGCCACAGACTTCTCAAATCAAAAGAATTTAACTTCAGTTGTATTTGACTCATTTATCTCGTAGAAGAATGATTCCTGCCATTCACTTCCAACATTTATAGCATTATGTGCCAAGCCTGTGTGGAAGTGGCTTTCTGGTATTCTAACATAGACAGAAAACCAGAGCTACACTTTTCCCTCTGAGTATGAAAAGGGTAACCTCTCATTTCTGTGGTTGAATTAATTCACACACCCCTTCTTCTTAAGGGATGAAGTCTGTCTTCCTAGGCTGTCCTCAAATGCCCTTTGCCACTTAGATCACATGTAATGCAGAGTTCTCCTTTACCAGAAAATTGCATGTTTTGTATTTCCTTTTCTTCTTCTTGCCTTTGCACAGTGGAAAGATGTTTTCTTAAAAACTCATCTCAAAAGCTGTCTTTTTCCATAAGGCTTTTATGAATTCTTCCACACTGTGCTAAATGTGCTTCCTCGAGTCTTCTCTCCCTGTTCGTACTACGACTGAAGAAGTTAGTCTGCTTTTGTGTAATCTGCAAGGCCGTTTTATTAACTTGCCTCTAACACATGGATATTAACAATATCTCTGTTTAGTAAGCAGTGACAATTTATTTTAAAAAAGAAAAAATCAACTATTGTATACTTAGGTAGATATTGAAGCATGACTATAGGTTAGTAGGGAAAAATAGGTGAAGATAGTTCATTTTTATACATGAAAATGTGTTTGATGCCAGGCCTTTCTACACAAGATTAACTTAGATTATTTACGTATGTAATAGTTACATGAATGACCAAAGAAAATCTTCCATCTTATTAATATGTAATTGTAATTATATAGCAGCTAGCCAATACCATTTGGACAGTTTTCTTTATATCCTTCATCATTCTTCACTGAGTTTTTTCTTGTGTTTAATCTAGAGAAGCTATTAATTGAATTTTTTAATTTTTGAGAATTTCAATCATGAACACTGTACTTCTACCCCCTCTCTCTGCCATCTAACTCTTCTTGTGTTCCCATCCAACTCCACCTCAAATTCATCAGTAATGGTTTAATTATTATTGTTACATTTATCTATCTATATGTATACATGTATATATGAATGTATATACATATAAATACAGCTTGCTGACCCCATTTAATATTGCTCATATGCATAAGTGTTTAGGACTTACCGTTCTGGATTGAGTAAGGTTATTAGGAGAGTGAGCCCTGGAAAAGCCTAATTCTCCCTCTCTCAACAGCCACTGATTGCTGACTTTTCATGGAGTAGCAGAGCCTTGAGAGATTTGCACCACCCACAATGACAACTTGTGTTGTCGTTATTCCGGTCTTGTTTAGGAAGTTATATTCCTGGGATTTCACGGGTACAGTTTTCTTGGCATGTCTAGATGGTATTGTGGAGTAGCAGGCACTCTGGTCCTGTATCTCTCACAGTCCTTCAGTCTCCTCTTTTTCAGTTTCCACTTAGCATTTGGTATAAGGGTAGCATTGTGGACGTATCAACTGGGGTTGGGAACCCCACAGTCAGTTGTTCTCTGCATTCGGACCAGTTTGTGGATGTCTGTCATTCACCTGTTACACAAAGAAATTTCTTTGAGGACAGGTGAGGTACCATTGCACTTAACCTTGGTTGCCTAACAGAACTTGAATGTAAGACCCTGCTGCTGAAGATACCACGTTTAGGACACAGAATGTGGAGAAACTGAGCAAGAACTTACTAAAAAGCTTCCTCATGGGAACTAGCTCTCAGAGAACCTGAAAGTCATATGTAAGTTGCACATGGAGAACAGCATCCAACAGCCACACCCAGGTGTAAAACCTACAAACCACAGTAGTGACCACCCATCAAGACATTCCCAATAGTACAATAGTGGCATTTTCATTTTGGGGTAACCACCAGCTGTCTTATTCTCACTCAATAGGTGGGAATTCATTCCTGGTACCATAAAACCCAGCCAACTAGTCATGGCTGGTTAGGTCACGGACCCTTAGAGGAGACCCTACTACTACCAGGTTCCTAAAATATTGTAATTTCCAACTTTACTCTAAATACCGATTCTTATACTTAAAGATGTATGTAGATGTCACCCTTCATCAAGCTAGAGGATTTGAAATTGATTGAACTATATTTTCATATTTAAGAGATGAGATTAGCATCTGAAATCTATAAGAGGTGAAAATGAGTAGTCTTGAAGCCTCAATTGCCTTAAGAGCTCTCACTCTGGAGATATCATTGGTAATTGGTGTGTATAACATATCTTTATAATCAAAAAACTTCTGACTTGGTAATTCTAAGTTTTTTAGAAAAATGCCAGATCTTGTGTGTGTATATACATATACATACACACACACACACACACACACACACACACACACATATATATATATATTTTTTTCTGTTACCTGAGATTCCAACCTTAGTTTTGTGTTTGGGGGTCACCTACAACATTTCATTGATAATTTAAGTTTTATCTGGGAATACCTAGGAGAATGTTTTGCACAAATTGTATGATTAACAAACAACAACAACAACAACAGAAAGGTGAAGGAAAAGCTGACCTAACCTTATTATAATCATGGGAAAAAGACTCTCTTTGTCTCCTGGGTTATGTAGCAATAACGGCTAAAATTCAGCTAAACGAGAGAAATGGAGTTTTCTTCATCTTCCAGTTGTACACATTCCTGATGACAAGTGGGAGATACGTCAAAGGAAGTATTTTGGTTGGACAGTATAGCATATCCACAGCAACTAACAGGTTTATGCAACAAGAGAACCAGCATAACGGGAACTGGAGAAAAGAAATTTGTAAAAACAAAATACACAAATCCAAAGGTTAAAAAAATAACTGATTGTCATCTTTGGGATCTTGGACTTGGGGTTCAATGATTCTTAGAAAGAGGTCCCGGCTTGGGACTCTTCTGCAGTTATAATATTCGATATTGCCTTAAATAAGAATTGACCTAGAGAGAATGATTCACTTAATTTTTAGTTAAGTCATGTGATCTACAATAGTTGTTATACTTTTTATATGAAAAATAGTCACAAAACATACTAAAGGAGTGTTAATATGGCATAATGAGAGTAAGATTCTCCTTAAATTGAGTATTGTGGAACTCAAAAAAGAAACCAATTCCTGTCCCATATAATCTGTTTCCTAAAGGGGTGACAGTTATATAGAGCAACAAAAGTACTCTGTGACAAATAATATTACATTAAAATTTTATAGCACAGAATTTTTGTAATTTTTCCTTTTCCTTGTTTTATTTAATTTTAAAATAAAATATAATAAATAAATAATAAATAAATAAAATAAAATTGCTTTTGTTTTAAACTTAGATCCTTGTGCTATCTAGACATAGGTTCTTGGTCACCAACACAGTGTTGGACATGAGTTCTATCTTGTGAAATGGGCCTTAATCAAATAGATATTGGTTGGTGACTCCCACAAGATTTCTGCCACCATTGCCCTAGCGTATCATGCAAGCAGGACAGCATTGTAGATGAAAAGGTATTTTTGGCTGGCTTGGTGTTTTTTTTCTCCTTTGGCACCACACAGAGTACCTTACTCTACCAACGATACTAGCACACAGGAGAGAAGGCTATATGTAGGTACTCATTGGACTTCTCTATATTCAATGAACTGTGTAGGTATTATATTGAATAATGGGGTGTTGCCTTTAGTTTAGGAAGAGCAACCTATAGGTTGGAAACAGCCTGGGTTGTTTTCAGATTCCCATGGGAGCACTTTGGCCAACAGCTTGATGCAACCTTATCCTGGTACTAATATTGAATAGGTATATAGAGAGAGGACAACCAAGTTTTGTTCCTGATTTTTCGTGGAATTCTTTTGAGTTTCTCTCCATTTAAGTTGATGTTGGCTGTGCGTTTGCTGTAAACTGCCTATATTATGTTCATGTATTTCACTGATATCCCTAATATTTCCAGCACTTTTATCGTGAAGGGGTGTTGAATATTTGGGTCTTTTCTGTATCTAATAAGGTGATGACATGTTTTTGTCTTTCAGTTTGTATGGTGTATTACATTTCTCAATTTATGTATGTTGAACCATCCCTGCATCTCTGGGATGAAGCTTCCTTGATCATGGTGGATGAACTTTCTTTTATTTGGTTTGCAAGTATTTTATTGAGAACTTTTGTATCTGTACTCATAAAGGAAATTAATCCGTAATTCTCTTTCTTTGTTGGGTCTTTATGCAGTATGGTTATCAGTGTAACTGTGGCCTCATAAAACAATTTGGGAAATGTCCTCTCTGTTCTATTTTGGGGAATAATTTGAGGAGTATTGGCATCAAATCTTTTTGGAAAGTCTGATATAATTCTGAGCAAAAACCATCTGGGCTTTTTTTGGTTGGTAGACATTTAATTGGTGCTTCTACTTAATCAGGGGTTATAGGTCTATTTAAATTGCTTATCGAATCTTGATTTAACTTTGGTAAGTGGTATGTATTGAGGAAATCATGTATTTCTTTTAGGTTTTTTAATTTGGTGGAATGTAGATTATTAAAGAATGCCCTTATGATTCTCTGGATTTCTTCATTGTCTATTGTTATCCCCCCTCATTCTTTTCTCATTGTTTTTGAAAGGTTTTTTTTTGCAGCCTTCTTGCCCCAAAGGAAAAGTCACGACACTCAACAGAATCCACTAGCAAGAATTTTATGAAGACAAAGGGACAGATGTGATCAGGCCTGTGGAAGGACACATGTGTGTGAGAGAGAGAGACTGGGGGAACATGGCACTGCCTTATAAAAGGCCAGGACGCACCTGCTCACACAGGCCCAAGCACAGAGATCACCCGGTCACGTCTGTGTGACTACATGACTGCATAACCATGGAGCATGGGTCACACAGGACGTATGATCGGGAAATGACTAGGCAGGGAGGACTAAGTGTCCCGCCAGGTATGCATGACCATGGGGCATGGTGGGAATTCCTATCAGTGTTAACTTGGATATTCTGTCTCTCTACCACATTTTAGTTAATTTAGGTAAGGGCTTGTCCCTCTTATTAATTTTCTTTAAGAACCAATTCTTTGTTTCATTGACTCTGTGTTGTTTGTTTGATTCCATTTTATTGATTTCAGCCTGAAGTTTCATCATTTCTTGATGTCTATACCTTTTAGGTGTGATTTTTTTTATGTTCTAGAGCTTTCTGATATTCTGCTAACTTACTAGTATGAAATCTCTCCTTTTTTTTTTTCTAAACGTAGGCACTTAGTGCTATGAACTTGCCTTTAAACTGTCTTCACTGTGTCCCATAAGTTTGGGGATGTTGTGCATTCATTTTCCTTTAATTCTAGAAAGTCTCTTATTTTTCTTATGTATTAACCCAGTTTTTACTCAATAGAGTTGTTCAGTTTCCAGGAATTTGTAAGCTTGCCTTGGTTCTTGATACCTGCCTTTAATCATCAGTGGTCAGATAGGCTATAGGGTGTCATTTCAATTTTCCTGTATCTGTTGAGACTTGCGTTGGGTCTAACTATGTGGTATATTTTTGGAGAAAATCCCATGACACGCTGATTAAAAAGTATATTCTTTAGTCTTCAGGAGAAACATTCTGTAAATATGTCCATGTGGGTTCTGGACATGTCTTCAGGAGAAACATTCTGTAAATTAGGTCCATGTGGGTAATACCATCAGTATTCCTGTTGTTGTTGTTGTTGGTACTGTGTGTCCCTTCTTTTTGATTTGTTGATCTTAGATTATTTGTTCCAGTGCATTCTTGAGTGTGGTCAACCTCTACAGATTGGACTTTTCTTCCTAGCACCTTCTGTGGGGCTGGATATGTTGATAGATTGCTTAAATTTGATTTTTTTTGTGTGTGTGTGTGGAATGTCTTTCATCACCATGACTGAATATTTTCCTAGGTATAGTAGTCTGGGCAGGCATCTATGATCTCTTAGAGTTTGTGGAACATCTCTCTAGGCCTCTCTGGCTTTTAGAGACTTCATTAAGAAGTCTACCTTCATACGTTACTTGACCTTTTTCCCTTGCAGCTTTTAACATTCTTTTTTCTTGTTCTATACAGATAGTGTTTTTGATTGTCATGTGCCAAGGGGACTTTCTATTCTGGTCCAATCTATTTGTTGTTCTTCATGTTTCTTGTACCTTGATAGGAATCTCCTTTAGGTTAGAGAAATTTTCTTCTGTGATTTTGTTGAAAATATTTTTTCTGTGCCTTTGACCTGGATTTCTTCTCCTTTCTCTATTTCTATTATATTTAGGTTTGGTCTTTTCATAGTGTCCCAGATTTCCTGGATGTTTTATGCCAGAATTTTATTTTTAGGTTTAACATTTTCTTTGATCAAGGTATCCATTTCTTATATTGTGTATTCAATGCCTGAGATTATCTCCTCCACCTCTTGTATTATGTTGGTGAGACTTGCTTCTGACATTCCTCTTCTGGTTCCTAAATTTTTCATTTTCAAATTTCTCTCAGTTTGGGTTTTCTTTATTGATTCTGTTTACTCTCTTATGTCTTGAACTAGTTTATTCATTTCCTTTCATTGTTCATGTTTTCACAGATTTGTTTAAGAAATTTATTCATTTCCACATTAAGGAACTGTAATTATATTGATAAAGACTATTTTTTATTATAAATGCTTGGCTGATGGCTCAGGCTTATTACTAAAAGCTCTTACATTTAAATTAGCCCACATCTATTAATCTATTTATTGCCATGTGGTCCATGGCTTCCTAGTTCTCTGGCATCTTGCTTCTTAAGCAGTGGGCTTGCATCTGTCTCGACTCCGCCCCTCTTCCTCCGAGTCCTTAGTTTGATTCTTCCACCTAACCTTACCCTGCCTTGCCATAGGCCAAAACAGCTTTATTATCAATCAATGAGAGCAATACATATTCACAATGTACAGAAGGATCATCACACAGCCTCTTCCCCTTTCTGTCTAATCAAAAAGGAAGGTTTTAACTTTAACATAGTAAAATTACATACAACAAAACAGTTATCAAGTAAGAATTATTGTTACACTATCTAGTCTATTTGTATTTGATAAAATCAGAGAAAACATTCAATTACATATCTTATCTTGGTGAGTCTGAAGTTTCATATCTAATTGACCTTCATCATAATTAAGGAAAACTATAATTATAGCTATCTAGTTTTCTTTGTTTAAATTTTTTTATTCTTTTGACATACCAACCACAGATCCCCCTCTCAATCTCCCCTCCTGCTCCCCTCAACTTCTCCCCACCCTCAAAACCTCCTCCAACAGGGTGAGTTCTCCCATAGGGGGACAGCTAAGCCTGGTACATTCAGTTGAGGCAGGACCAAGCCCCTCCCTGCTTAAAGGCTATTTTAAGGTTTATTACTTGTGCTTCAGCTTTGTTGCAATGCACAGAGTCTGCTGTGGTAGGCTTGCTGTGCTCCATTGGAGACATATTATCCTGGCTGGTATTGATTGTGTTTTTGCACTGGCCCCTAGGCATCTGGGTTTGGAAAGAATATACATATTCTTGTCTTTGTTGGGTGTATGTTCTGTTTCTTAGTTTCTGTTGCCTTCTCTGGTTCTTAGTAGAGTATGGTGGCTGTGTGGTGGCTGGTGGGATATTCTTCTGGGATCTTGATAGGTGTGGCCACTGGGGGTTCCAGGTAAAAAGTGGTTCTGGGTATTGAGAACTGATACTTAGAAATGGGGATGGGCTATGGTGGAGTAGCTGAGGGATTCCACTGGAAGGAGGAAAACAGGATGGTCCACCAGGATCTTTTTAATGCCTGGGAATGGAGACAGAGAGTGAGGAGAAGCTGAAGCAGGGGCTCTTCAACAGAGCTTGGGATGAGACTGTGGGTTTGGCCTTGAGAATGGAGAGAGAGATGAAGATATAAAATGAGCCTAACTGCTTTGCTGGCTAGAATGGTCTGCAGGAAGTGCCTGTTGAAGTTGGGGGTTTAGATAAATCAATGAGTGGGGCGGGGGAGGGATGTAATATGATGCTGGATGAAATAAAGTAAAAAATAAAAATACCTGGCTCACTCCAGCCGGGAAAGCAGATACCCTAACCATAGATCTTTACTTCTCCCTCAGGTCCTCCAAATCCAATACCCCAATTTTATCTCTAGTTCTGCAGCAGAACGCCTGCTGAGCTGCTTCCACTCCTAACCCCATCTCCAATGGTTCACACAGATTTCCCCCTCTTAACTTCTCTCTTTATAATTAGTTACATTGTGTCTCCACATTTAATATTTAAGGATAGTTTCTCCTAGTTGGAAAAATGTTTGGTTTCTTTGTTTTCCTCCTTATCAAATTGCTAATATACCTATGTCTTAGAATTACACTGAAGGCATATGAAATACTTCACTATGAAATATTTAACACATGAAATATTTAACTCAATATTTAACTATGCTCTGCGTCACTGAGACTAAACACTGAAACAAGTGAATAGCTTCTATGGCTCAAAATAGGAAGTCAATCACAACTCTTTCATTTGCAGAAGTTTCTGCTCAGAAATCTGTTAGAGTGTTTGTTGCACAAGGATCCATGCACTTCATTATTCGGAAGTCACCAGAACATGATTCGTATGCTTAGCTTACAGACACAATATGTAGATAAGCATCAACTTGATTATAAATAGAAAAGAAGAATTTTTGTTCTTTGCTGCATACTCATTGGTGATGACCTAATTATTAGACTTTCTCCATAAAAACAAACTATTATAATATTTTCAGGCTTGAGAAAATATTTTCCTTAAACTTGTCTAAAATCACTTCATGTTTCATATATTCCTAGAGAGGAGGTAATTGAAATTATGATGTAGGTGGTATTTAAATGAAAGCATTCAATACACTAAGTGCAGTAGCTAGAGATTATAAAATGATGCTAGATGTGTAGGTTCTAGGCCATTGCAGAGGTTGCAAGGATGTTAAGATGGGAAAATGATTTAGAAATATGTTCAATGAATTTTATAAGCTTCTGAATACAGGAGACAGGAGAGTTCAAGGCAACATTGTAGATTTCATCGTTCCCAGTAAAAGAGAGAGGGGTATGGAGGAATAGACTTAGAAAACAATGTGGTAAATTCAGTTGACTAACTGAAAATTGGAAACACAGCTTTGGCTCTCATGAGAGGGCTCTGGCTAAGTGGTATCCACTTAGAGGGTAGATGAAGCATTGTAAGTGGGTGGAATGAATGAGGTCCTTAGAAACAGATGTGTAGACTTGACACCTTTTGGGGCTGTGCACTTACTTGTTTTTATGTTTCTCCTGATTCTTCCACTACTAACCTCTTGAATTCTATGCTGTGCTTCAGGTTACATGCTCCCCTAAATATTGAAGAGCTTTCTTGTATATGCTTGTTTTTCTCAGATACACATGGAAACTTACATTGTCCTTCACTCCATCCAAGAATAGCATCCCTGAATCTTATTCAAGCTATAACCTCCTGTTTTTATTTTCAGTTTTTAAATTACATTTATTTATTTATTGTGTGTGTGAGAGAGAAAGGGAGATAATGAGAGAGAGAGACAGAGAGACAGAGACAGAGACAGAGACAGACCGAGAGAGGGGAGGAGGAGAGAGGCAATAGGCTGTGTTTGTCACAACATGTTTGAACAGGTCAGAAGTTGATTTGCAGGGTTCAGTTCTCACCTTGTCTGATGCAGGGGGAACAGAGTGAGATGATCAGATTTAGCCCCAAGTGCTTTTACTCACTAAGCCATTTTGCTGGTCTTCCTCTTCTAACCTTCCATTTGATATTTATGTCCAGGTCCTAATTTTCCTTGTTTTACCACATTTAGGTTTTTTTGCTCACTTTGGTGTGATCCTTCTACGATAAAAATCTGGCTAGGCTGCCTTCAGCCTTGCGACCAGAACTCTGGTCTCTCTTCTCTCTTAAGTGTGTTAATGCTACTGTGCCTGTCTTATATTTTGTTTTTCATTCGCCTCTCTTCACTACCATACAGTTTTACTTAGTCCTTTATATTTGTTTACTGACATATAGACTAACACATGTCTAGAGAAGATGCCACTACTTTTTGGGTAAATAAATGAATGAATCTACTATTCATTAATCATTTGACATACCTGACTGAATTCCCAATTTTTACCAGACTTTAATAATGCTGAGTAAAACTTGTTTTTTTGTTTGTTTGTTTGTTTTTGTTTTGTTTTTTTTAAACTCTGAAGTCTCAGTAGCATATGATTCTGTTAAGTGTATACAGGAACAAAAAGCTTTGACTTTAAGATGTGTTTAAATTACCATCGTAAATTGATTGATTAAGATACAAAATTCACTTTCCAAATACTTTTTAAACTCTTTTTTTTCATGTAAAACTTTCCCAGTATGTTCCATAATTTTGCTTATTTATTTTCAGAATTTTTTTTTTTTTGGTTTTTCGAGACAGGGTTTCTCTGTGTAGCTTTGCGCCTTTCCTGGAGCTCACTTGGTAGCCCAGGCTGGCCTCGAACTCACAGAGATCCGCCTGCCTCTGCCTCCCGAGTGCTGGGATTAAAGGTGTGCGCCACCAACGCCCGGCAGAATATTTTTATAAATAAGAAGACTCACCTAAATATAAATAGAATAATATTTAAGGTCATGTCTTTTGAAATGAATCAAGTGGTCTCTAATGTGGTCCCAGCATTAAGTCCATATAGCTATTAGCAAGTGAAATTTTCCTAGAGTTCACTTTCTTTAAATTTTGGATAGTAACACTGCTTAGTCATGAGGTCATTATGATTCAATGGAACACATAAAATCTTACAATTTTACAGAAAATTTTATAAAATATGTACTTGGCATTAAAATTAACTTATTTTTGAAGAATGGAATCATGTTATTTTTTGGAAAGTAGATGAAGCTGCATATATTCATACAAAATAATCATTTGACATTAGCCAGACTCAGAAAAATAATTCATCTCCTTTTATTCATATGTGACATCTAGGCTTATATGTGCATATATTTAAGAAACAGACATAATGAAATTAGAACAGGAGGAGAGTTTTTTTGATGGGGGGGGCATTGGATTTTTTAGACAGAGTTTCTCTGTGTAGTTTTGGTGCCTGTCCTAGATCTCACTCTGTAGACCAGGCTGGCCTCGAACTCACAGAAATCCGCCTGGCTCTGCCTTCTGAGTGCTGGGATTAAAGGCGTGCGCCATTGCTGCCTGGCTGAGAAGAGTTTTTAAAGGAACAGAGAGGCAGGGACAAGAGAGGTGCCGAGAACCGCATCAGCTAAAAGATTATCCTAATTAACCCTTTCTTCCTCTTTCCATAAGAAATGCTGAATGAGCACGAGTATCAGTTAAAATATTTAATATAAAGTGTAAAACATTTCATATAAAAGCTAAATCAGCTTATTAAAACCTATTGCATTAATTTTTTGATGTCTTTAATTTCATGAACTCTTTTCCTTATAAATTATTTGCTTTTTGGCAAGAATATTAAGGACATTTTGAAGGCATTCTTTGACATTATTTACTAACATATTCTTTTGAATTTTGGCCCTTTATTTTTGAGATTATAATATGGTTACCTCGTGTCTCCCTCCCTTTCCTCCGTCCAACCTTTCCATGTATCCCTCCTTGCTCCCTTTCAGATTCTTGCTCTCTTTTAAATTAGTTTTTAAAAATTCATTCTGTGGTCTCTTGTTTTGTATTCTCATTATTATTTTGCATGATTTTAAAGTTTTACACTAAAAATGCAAGTTAAGATAATCAATTTGTGAAATTAATTGAGTATTTCAAAACATTTACAAATTAGAAGAACACGATATGAAAAAGAAATTGAGAAAGTTTGTATTAATGAGTGTCAAGAGACAAAGTTATTATCAGTGCTTAAAAACTTCTTAATTCGTAATTTAAATTTCATCATAAAGCAGCAGTTGGTAGAATTAAGTGGTAAACTAGATAATGTCACTAAGAAGCAATGAACATTAGCTAATTCTTGGATTGGGTATTTGCAACTTTAATTATGCTGCTGAAGAAAACAAGATTCATAGAAAACAACCTTATAATTTGGCTGTTTTCTGTGAAAAAATTAGTGTAACAGCAAGAGTTTGGATAACATCATTGTGTCCAGTGACTGTCTTAGTTACAATTTTTTTTTATTTTGATGTGATAAGACACCATGATCAAGGCAACTTATAGCAGAAAGAGTTTATTGAAGCTTACAGGTTCAGAGGGTGAGTTCGTGACCACCAAGTCTGGAAGCATGACAGCAAGCAGACAGATGTGGCACGTGAGCAGTAGTTGACACCTCACATCACCCCCCCCAATCAATCACATCATTTAATAAATATAATAAATAAAATCGCATCATTTAAATGGATACTTTATTAATTTAAAAAAATTGGTGCATATGAGATTACAAAATATTTATTTGCAGAAACACTTTAGAAATGTAAAACAAAAAAATTTGTGGCTAGTTCTAATTTCATAATAACTGATAATGAAACAAAATGTTACTATGTATTTTCTTGAAATTAATCTAAATGTTTATAAAAGCAAATATTATATAATACCATAATATTACAAATCATGAAATTTTGTCTCAAACTCATTGTTCTACAGGATGTTCTCTGTTAGTGCCTCTCCCACTTCTTTTTTTTAAAAAAAAACTTATTGAATATAGATTTTTTTTCATACAATATGTTCTGATTATGTTTTTCTTCCCCCCTGTTCCTCTCAGTTCCTCCCAACTTCTCCTCCCCCTTGGATCCACACCCTTTCAGTCTCTCTTTAGAGAAAAAACACAATTATCTGAACGAAGATAATAAAAATCAAATAAGATAAATAAAAAGCAGAGAAAGACACTGGAATTGATACCAGTCCTTTGAAATCTCAAAACCCACCCCAGTGACACACCTGCTTCAGCAAAGATATGCCTTCTGGTCCTTCCCAAGTAGTTCTACCAACTGGGGACTCGGTTTTCACCTGCATGCGCTCACAGGGACTATTCTCATTCAAACCACCACAGCCATCAAACTTATTGTTGCCTTCCGTCCTTTGTTCTCATTTATCTCATTTATCATATTTTTGGAAAATTTAATTTTTTTAATTTTTTTTAACATTTATTTATTATGTATACAGTGTTCTGTCTGCATATACACCTGCAGGTCAGAAGAGGGTGCCAGATCTCATTACAGATGGTTGTGAGCCACCATGTGGTTGCTGGGAATTGAACTCAGGACCTCTGGAAGAGCAGTCAGTGCTCTCAACCTCTGAGTCATCTCTCCAGCCCATTGGAAAATTTAAAAGAAAAACTTACATAAATGAAATGTTATCAACTTGTTATATTTGATGTGTTATATGGCATCATTTAACTATGTTGCTCAATACTATTTTGTTTATGTGCATAGCATATAATGCCCAAAGAATCACATTTTCACAATGATACAATGTAATTCAAATCTTTCATACACATGTACTTATTGAGGAAACACTCGGAACTTGCTTTAAGTTTGGTTTGAATTTTCAAGGAATAAACAATCTAATACATACTAAGTCAAACTGAAGTGATGTGGCATTTTGCTAAAAGAATGAGTTAACTACGTTTTTTTTTTCAATTTTAAGACTGTAGAGAAGAATGTTAGAGTTTTATTAATCAATTAATTTCAAAATAACTCAAACATAAATAGAAAGTACTTTGAATCATGGACTTGACTCACACTGTCTGGCTGGTCTAGGAACCAATCTAAGGAGTCATCTTAGTCATTATCTCTCTGGGGCTGACTTTCTCTAGATTTATTCCGTCTTTTTCTTCTTCAGCTACAACAAGTATTACATCCCCTTTATATTGTCCCCTGTGCCCATGTTTGGCCATACATATGTGTCCAAGCTCAATGCAGTCTGTCCCTTAAGATGATCACGATACTGATATGTTTCACTTTTCACTTTGGAGGCTTGATGCAAAGTCAAATGCAGTAGTAAGTCTAGAATATTATATTTCCCCTTAACATTGCATAAATATGGTTTCACTTACAACATCTATTTAGTTTGTCACATTGTCCAAATAAAGAAGTATTGATGTGTAATGCCACTAACATCATTTACTAAGGCAAGTCTAAATATCGTAGAAGTGAACTGAGTACTGCAAGTTATCCTCTGACCTCCACAGGTTTGCTGGATCATGTGTAGACCCCCCCCCCCCCGCAGACGTCCACATAAATGGTGGATGAATGAACATAAAAAAAACTATTCAGTCAAGGCCCTTGATTTCAAGGAGATATAATGCAATATGTGTATCTTGAATAATAATAATAAAAAACTACACTAGAAAGATCATGGCACACACCAAATGAAATCCTGGTTGAGATCGTAAAAACTGCTATTTCCTGTGTCACAACAGCTATTCTACATCTATTATAACTATGAATCTCTATGTTCTCATTATTCTATGAGTTGCTTAAGCACAGAATTGTACTTCTTAGGGAAAAAGTTATAGGCATTTAGTAAATATCTAAGTACTTAAAGAAAGCATGTGGTTACCTCAAAGAGCATAAAGCATATTTTATATCAAGCTGCATGCTCAATGTTTTCATCAAGCTTGAAACTTTTTCTATGAAATAAAAGTTATACAACTGAAGACATTTGGTTGACTTGATTACCTCATTCTTATGTGTATAGCTGTTGTGGCTGGTACTGCTTTTTCTGTTTGATGGAGATAAATTACCATTGAAAACAATTATTTTTGCAGAGATTTTAACATAAAAAGTTTAAATAGTTATAAATTTAAAATAAAATGCACTTATTTATATTGAGAGTTTACAAAATGTTATTAAGTTCTGCATGCTTCATGTGGACTCTCTTTTACATGAAATTTTGAATGTTCCATTTATATGGTTTTGTACATTGTCATATTTTCAAATTAGCTTCAGTTTAGCTTTATTATTATTCACTTTCTGAAGTGTTATATGTTAAATAACAAGTCCTTATTAACTGAAATAATTGAAATTGAAGTCTGAAACACCTGACTACTACTCAGTCTCCATTATGTGCTGAATATATGACCATCTCTCTGCGACTTCGTTTTTCTCATCTGTAGTATAGAGATATAGACAACAATACCAACCTCAAGGGACAGTCATTAAGGTAAAGAGAGGTGAGTACAACATGATTATCACTAACTCAGCACACACAAATGTAAATGAGATGAACAGATAGTTTTAATGTTAATATTAAAATATAAAACATTTTAATTCAATCTATTGTTCCCCTGAAATATAATTAATTGCTGTTAACTGTAGACAAAATTGATAAAGTAAATTAGCTTTCAGATTTTATGTTACTAACTGAAGGTTATTTTTAATCTCTTACATCTCCTAAGTTGAAGTAAAAGATACTTATAAGAGTTATATGAATTCTCAAGCTCCCGAATGCAAAATTGTCTTAACAAATGTGGGCCACCAACTGCCACCTCCAGAGATGATTCAAAAAATGTACGGACCACGGGATTTGAATTTTTGAAGTACATATCAGGTGATGACGCTGAAATGTCACAAACTGGAAAACACTGGACAGCACATCAAGTATTTATAGTACTATAAAGGGTGTGCTCTGTGTGAAGGACAACAGATAACAGATGAATAGAAGGTTAAATATCTGCAAAGCCTCCCTTCACATATAATGTCATTGATTCAGAATAATACACTTTAATTTGTTGTGACAACGTCATTTAGAAATGTCTCTCATGGGCCAATTTTTAACTCTAATTAATGTATGCATTTTGAAGATTCAAAAAAAAATAAACTAGTTAAATTGAGGGTTGGCCCTCAGTAATTAGAGCCTTTAGGTTGTGTTCGCTTTAAGGCATATGTTTGCCAAGAAATTTCCAAATTGAGACAATAGGTTGCCATGTCAAGAGTGATATTCATCTGTTGTTAATTAATGGTGCATCTGTCACTCAGAAACTGTGCAAATTGGAGGAACTTCATTAGATTAGCCCCTACCAGAAGTGTGACAGTTTCCCTTTTAAACCTGTGAAATTCTAACATGATTAAAATGCTGGATGCTGTGTTTTTCTTTCCATTTACTGTAACAGTATATTGGGGATGACTCTTAAAAAGAATGAAAGTTTTATTTGGCTTGAACTTTGAAGTTTTGGGACAGTACTTACCATCCTCATTGCTTTGGGGCTTGTGAACCATCAAACCAGTGTGGTGGAAAGGTCATATGGTAAGCGGCTCACATCATGGTGACCAAGGAGCAATGAATGTGAGAAGTCAAAGGATTAGATCTCAGTATCCCTTTCAAGGGCATGCACCCCGTGATCAAAAATCCTCCCTAAAGGACGCATGTCTTTACCATTTTTCAATAGTATCACAAGCAGGCCATCCAAGCCCTTAACAACAGACTTTGGGGATCCAAAGCATAGCAAGAGGGTCTGGGGATGTAGCTTAGTGTTGGAACTTGTCTCAAAATGTTTTTGTTTCAAAATTAAATTAAATGAGTAGAAAATTGGGGATCTGAGGTAAAATAAATGATGTTTTAAAAATAATCACCCTAGTATATACAAATTTACTCTGAATTCCTCAATGATTGCTCTTGAGAAAAGTCTCCATCTTGTGCTTTGATTGTGTTTATTCATATTTATCTTTCTGTGCTGTGTTTTCAACGTGCAGTAGTTACTGTTCAGGCACTGAATGGTATCAGTGAGATATGAGATATGAGAAAGAATTTGGTAAGTGGCATTATGGTCTTACTGAAATCACAATTGCATTTAATTTGATACTTGCTCTGTGATTCTGGGCAAGCTGTTTAATCTGAGCATTGTTTCTTTTTTTGGGGGGGTGTTTTTTTTTCGAGACAGGGTTTCTCTGTGTAGCTTTGCGCCTTTCCTGGAGCTCACTTGGTAGCCCAGGCTGGCCTCGAACTCACAGAGATCCGCCTGGCTCTGCCTCCCGAGTGCTGGGATTAAAGGCGTGTGCCACCACCGCCCAGCAAAGCTGTTTCTTTTACAATATCAACAACTGTAGAATAACCGAGCAGTGGTGATGCACACCTTTAATCCCAGCACTCAGGCAGCAGAGGCAGGAACTCTGGTTGTTCGAGGCCAGCCTAGTCTACAGAGCAAATCCTGGGACAGCCAGAACTACACATGAAACCCTGTCTCACGCATCAGAAAAAATTGTAGAAGTGTAGAAATATTGTTAAAACTATAAATGATATACATTTTTACCATTCATAACATATAAAAGCCTTTTGAGTATGGTGTTTAGGATCAAGGTGACGGCTTCACATAGAGTAAGCAAATAATCTACCATTGAGTTAAACCCCAGCCCTAGAGTAAATGTGTACTAAAAACAAGGGTTATCATCATGATCATCATGGTGATGGCAATAATATTAATTTAATAATAATATTAAACAACTGACATGGTTACTACTTGTGGGATAATTCACCAGCGATCTTTACCTCCTCAGGTCCATGACTTTGTATACAGCCTGTCAGTGATTTAGAATTGACTCTGTATGAATCTTATTATATATTGCCAGTGGTAGACTGAGACTTCCACAACGATATCATGATGATCTTGTAGCTTCCACCTAGTTTCCTTAGAATTTCTCACAATTGGATGGCCACCCTGTCTAGATTTTCAAGTAGCTCTGTGGCAAAGTACCCCCGTCTCCAAACATTGCCAGTACCAACTTCCTGTCTAGTGAATGAAGCATGTTGGAAATGTAACCCACAGATCAAGCCTTCATCAGACACATCCAGAGCTGACCTCTGCTAGCTCATGAGAGCCCTGTAGTCAGAATCACTTGACTTCACTGTTCTCTAGTTCTGACCTACACAGCCCTGATGAGTGAGGGTTGATAAATAATGTTGGGGATAATATGTTGTGGAACACTAGCTGACTGATACAGCTCCCAAGGTGGATAGAGCAACTGTATCTAGCAGTTCAGTAACCTATTTTGTCAGTATGTATTTTGTTTTCCTTAATTCAACTTCCCTAGGAAAAACAAATTGCTCTTCCTACCCAATTTATTTTTGCTACTTGAATTATCAAATTTTTCCACTTAAAAAGGCTCCAATTTTAGAACTCTAGTATCTTTTACATTATATAACGCTTATCAACTTCTGTTCCCAAGATTATCTTTTTGTGTGTTTATTTTTAAGATTATAATTGAATTATAATGTTTTAACCTTTCTTTTCCTCTCTCTAAACCTTCTCATGTATCATCAGTCCCTCTCCTCCTTCAAATTCATGGCCTTTTTAAAAATTAATTATCATTAAGTACATATGAATTTACACAATAAATGTGTGTTGCAAGCCATGTTATTTAATGCTTCCTTTTCTGAGTTCCTTTGACATTTGCATGATCTAAATCTCATTCCATAGAGAGCAAATAAGAACACATGGTACATAACATCTGCAGTAGCTTTTTCTTGGTAGAAAAACTATACAGCTGGTGATACTGACTTCTGCATAGTACTGTACCTTGGGAACGATTCTTTGTGCAGAAAGTAATCAGTCTAAAAAGAGAATGCAGAGAGAAAAATAGAGAAAGTGACTGAATATTTTAAAATTTTAATTTTTTTTTCTGTAGCATATAAATTTTCCTCCTATACAAAAGAAATTTAATTGTTAATTAAGGCTGTTAATTAAAATAATTAGGTTTTGAGAGACAGTGTAAACTAATGTTTCTCTTCTTTTGGGTACGATATATTGTATGGAGAGTTTCAAGTCTTTTTAGTGACCCTATAGTCCATCTGAGTCCAATTATTATTCTAAGCAATACCATTGAATACACATGTATCTCCCTTTTCTATTTCTTTATTGACTCATACTTGAAGTATTAAAATACACATTTGAGATTTTAATGTCATCACCTCTGTTTTAAGACTATTTCTACTAAGGCTGTGTCAAAAATGAATGATTGATCTAAAAGTCTTTAAAATTATTTAGGATAAAATGCCAACCCTCCTACCAAAAGAAATTATCATGAAGAATGCTTTTATATAGTTAAAAATGAATCATCATAGTTAAATGTGTAATTTTAAATATTATTTTTATTTTGCTAAAATTTGAATTATGATAAAGTAAAAACTTTCATAATCTGGTTTATTTCATCAAGAGTAAGAACTGTAAGCAGCTACTTCTAAATATATAAATATTTTGTTTCTCATAGCATTTATTATTATTTAGACACTTATTTACTAGTATGTCTTTGAATTTAGAAGGCATGAATTCACAGGGAAAGTCACTATTATTAATAAACACTACTAGATAAAAATACTAGTCATGCTCCAGATTCAGGGCAAAAAAGCAATATAGAGGAGCTAAGCCTTATCACAGTGCTTGGAAATGACTATTCTATTGCATGACATTAAAATGCAATAATAAAAAAAAAATCCCGAAGAGGCATCATTTGGAAGAAAGGTTAATTTCTCTCATCCATCAAAGACTGATAGATATAAACCATCCTTGCCCAGTTGCACATGAGCAAAGCTCATTCACCCCTGTGAGTTGTACTTAACTTAAGCCTTCCTCTTACCTTCTGAGTAACAAACCTCCTACACAAACCTGTTTTCTCAAGACAGCTATAGTAGATACTGACGTTTATCACCAGATATAAACATCTACTTCCTTGTCGTAATTGTTCTTCTATAGTGAATTTTTTAGTCAGGCTCTCCAGCCTTCCTTGTAGCTAACTACATATGCACTAGTATAAGAGGACAGTTTACACAAAACACAAGAGCCCTTCCGCACACAGAATGGAAAATGTCAACTCTTCCTTTCGTTCTTCATGACTGGATTGCAGACCTGAGTGCGGGAGCTCCAGCTGCCGTCTTGACTATGAGGTTGAGACATATGCCCAAATGGAGTAGATTGTAGAGGACAACTTCTTAAGTCCGCTAATCTTCTGTAGGATAGAACCAATAATAGTTCTTCATTGTGCTACCTATGTGGTGGCATTTTTACATGCAACCAAACCTTACACACACACACACACACACACACACACACACACACACACACAAATAAACACTGCATTTTCTTTTCATTTTTAACTGAAACCTCTACATTGAGGGATCTATGTCTGAGCTGTCTTACTCGGGTATCATTGGGCCTGTCATGATATTGAATACGAACATGTTAATTCCTCACAGATACCTGGTCCTTAAGGAGGTGTGTGTGTGTGTGTGTGTGTGTGTGTGTGTGTGTGTGTGTGTGTGTGTAATGGCTTATAAGATTAAGTGGCATTTTTTTATTTCTTATGAAACACTTTGAGCGAAGGCATAAGTCAGGACTGCTCTTGCAGTACGTAGCTGCCCAGGTATGGGAACAGGTGTTTCCATTTTCTACTTAATCGTAAGTGGTGTGAGAAACACTGTCTTGACTGAATCAGATGAAGCTCTCTGTATACAAATTTTCAGACATCTTCATTATATTTATATTCATTTTCAGAAACTATTTCTACTGTGAAAAATGTCATTTTAAAAATAATGACTAGCTTTGTGTTCATACATCTGCTATAAGATGGAAATGTCATGATCTCGGGTCATTTAAAAATTTCTGTGCCAACAAAAACGGCATTTTCAATTTTAGATGGCATTCTTTCAGGTCATTATTCTTCAGTGTCCTACATAATTTAAATATGGATTTTATTTGCTTCTCGGTGTTTTGCCTGTTATCAGAACAAAAGTAAATGCTAAGTTACATTCTAAATCATTTAAATACAATTCTATGAAAGAAGGAATGGGTGATATCAAAATCATTCCAAGTCATGTTACTTGATCCCGGTTAACATAAGAGCATGTGGCAGAAAGCAGGTTTGACAACTGCAAGATCGGTTGAACTACGACAAAATTATTCAAATTAGGAATCTCTTTCTATCAGAGGGCAGGCGTCTCCCCGAAAGCAGAGTCTGTCAAAAAGAGTCGGGTTTTACCATGAAAGTCAAAATGTCTGTGAAAATGCTATGATGACTCCAGCTGAAAGCTCATTTGAATACATTTTATTCACAAGGACTAGAGAATCAGGGCTTTTCCGGAGACTGTGTTTCTAAAAAGGTAATTGGTGGGTTGTGCAATGCATAGACTTTATTAATATTTGCAAGAAGTCTGTGATGTTTTGCATCTGAGAAGGTAAATACAGTAACAGAGAAATGAAGGTTTTTTCTCTAATTGTGACCATGTTCTATCTACTGGAATTTTTATACTTTTACTTATTTTTTTATTCATTTTATATACCAACCACAGTTCCCCTTCCCTCCCCTCCTCCTGCTTCCCTCCACCTCCACCAACCCACCCCCATTCACTCCTCAGAAAGGGTAAGACCTCCCATGGGGAGTCAACAGGCCTGGCAGGTTCAGTTGAGTCAGGATCAAGCCGCCCCTCCCCTCCACACACAAGGCTGAGCAAGGCATCCCACCATATGGAATGGGCTTAAAAAATACATTTTTTTAATGCCAAGAATTTGGACATATTGATGGATGTTCTGAAAGACCAAGCTGATTGTTAATATTACTTTGTATTATTTTATTCTTTAGTGTGATCTAGTTCTTTAAGAGCTTATATCTTTTGCTATGAATATTCTTATAATATCTAGAATTATTCACCAGCTCTCTGAATACGACAAAAGTATATTAACAAGCGATACTCCAACAGATGGTGAGGCGTGGCATACAACCTTCTGTCTACACAGAAGTAAATGATAAAAAAGGAAATGAAGTTTATTTTCTTGGGTGTCTACAGAAAGTGGATATGCAGCTGATAATAACTATTTTTGTATTGTGATATTAGAAAATGTAACATTAAATGTGCAATTGAGTACCATATGTCTAGATGCAAAGCAAATCATGACCAAAGATCTGACATATAAACTAAAGCTCTAAAAATGGGTATGAGTGGCACAGTTCTTGCTGAGAGCATCACCAGTCTAGAACAGTTTACAAATAGGATTTCTTTTCCTGTTTCTGTGACAGTATTAAGCTGTCTTTACGTTAGAAAGAAATCCTGAGCTAGATATATAACAGGTAGTCATTAACACTTTCTTTAATAGCAATACATGTTTCAACATTTTACATTTAATGAATATAATTAATTGTCCTTTCATAGGCGATTTCTGTTTTGATTGTTTTTCAGACAAGCTTTTGCTTTGGAGCCCAGGCTGGGATTGAACTCATGATCTTAACACCTCAGTCTCCTAGGTGCTTCAGATGCGCATAGCCAACCCTAGGCATCTACATGCATTTCGATGAGCTGTACTAGAACTTGTCATCAGTGACTGAATTGATGCTGCTTTCTCTGTGTATTTGACTGTGTATTTTCTCTGTGTATTTGTTGGGAAGACAGAGGCTACTTCATGATTGTTGTGGTTTAGGAGCAAACAGTGCACTAGGTTGAAACAAATGGAGTGAGCCTGGGTAGTCACACTTACCAGAAATAATCTAGACAAGAGCCTAGGTGCTGATTCTGCAGTATTCTTTTTGAGAACAGAATCTTACTAATACCACAGAAGGGTCCAAGAAGCAGAAAAACGGATGTCTGTAGATGTGTTTGAAATGGTCCCTCGCAAGTCGTTAACATGCCACGAGGGCAATGAAGTTCTACCCTTAAAACACCTATTGTTAACATTCAGGATCTGTCTGCTTTTTCAGCACTGTAGATGACAAAAAATGGCTGTGTGGACACACTGAAGTAACCATGAGTAAAAGCAAAACAAAACAAAAAACCAAGAGAACAAGGGAAAAACAAGAGTGAGATCTCTGAGGTTTTTGAGAGATTTCAGGCCATTGTCTCACAGCTTGATAACTTGTCAGCAAGCACAAATGAGTTTATTTTTTTCCCCAGCAGTCCACATTACAATCTGAATATTTAAAAATAGTCACATTTTACACTTGGGGTATATGATCGAATTAATGAACTAATTAAATGAATGCATCGTGTTATTTTGAACCAAGTCAAGCTACATTTGTTCCCATTATGTGTTATATAATTACTTCTAAATTTAGGCTATAAATTTGTATTTATTTCCCCCTTAAACATATGACATGTTCATGATTCACCCATGCGATTTGACAGGAAATAAACTTTTCTAAAGCAGAAATTCCTTTAAGTAAGCACTGTAATTTTCCATGTAACTATGATTAGATTTTCTAACATTATATTTTCTTCATTGTGTTTCTAAATTAACAGGTAGGATTTTTTGAAGTAAATCCTATGAATTTTGGTATACATGTAGATTCACGCAATCAACACCACCATCCAGTCACAAAGTCATTCCATTGCTTAGAAATTCCTATTTGATTTGACATCTTATTTCTTCCAATATCTATTTATTTTTCCTTTTATCCCTTTATTTATTAGAATTGAATCTTGCATGCTGTAGCTTGAGACTCATACAGACTCCATATTCTCTGGCAGAGTTAAAGGACCCTTGTCAGGAGATCTTAACTGTATTGTAAAATTAGTCCTATTGATCATTCTTTGAACTGGAGGCTCTGTTTCAAACTTCCTCCTTTCCTCTCTTTGAAATTCAGGCTTTTCTAGATTATCTCTCTGGCTCCTGGCACAATGCTCCAAGTACCATTAGCTCAAGTAAAGGGATTCAATTTTCTCATGAAGTCACTGGTAAACCTGGAAGTATGTAAAGTCTAATTTGTGCACCCTTCCGTCGAATGCCACTGCTCTTTGGGTATACACCCAGATCCCAAGCCAGGTCATTGGGCAAGGCCACCTGGAACTCTCTCACCCTCTTCTGCTGTCTCCAGTACTTCTGTCTTTTCGCCATGAACACTGCCAATTTAGAACTCATATCTCCTCTTCCCCTGAGTCCTAATCAATTCTCAGGCTATATTTGCGATGATACTTTCTCAGTAAACTTCTGTGGTATGTTACTCTAGATAGATTCATCACAGTCCGACTCCTGCCCTGTCAAAGTGTAATATTGCACTTCACTGGTTCCCAAATCATGATAGGATTTCCTTTTTTGTCATTACATGTTAAGTTTCTTGATAATTGATACTATGTCACATCATCCAGGATCAGTATAACTTTCATCAAAAATGAGTCTATGCATGGATGAATATCAATCTCTTCTCTATTACAAACAGAAAGTATACTTTCCAGAAATGTCCTTGATGAAATGAAATGTTGCTCGACTGAATAAAACTCCTTAAAATCAAGTAGTATTTGACAGATTCTTATGGCAGGGCAATTCCCATCTAAATCCAGAGGGTCCTGGTTTGTCTGCTTCCTCAGTGGCTGAACAGTACTCAACAGAAAGACATGCACACACAGACACACTCATAGGTGCAAACACACATGTCACTATGTATGTTGAAAGTGTGTTTTCCAAAATCAAAGAAACCACATGGATGAGAGAACATGTCTAGATTACCAATTTACACAGCCTTGATTCCTTAATAAAACAAATCCACTTTTCTAATTTTAAGATTTGGGACTTTCCAATGGAGTTTCATGGGAAGTGTAGGGATAAGATAGGAAAAGCTTATTATACCACTTGTAATTTAATAAATATTGCTTTTTGACACTTTTGACAAAATTCTCTGTGCCCAGAAAATATGGAGAAATATGTATAGTACTTTGTAAATATTTTGAGTAAGTGAATGAGTAATTATTCAGTGAATATAAATTTTGCAAGGTTATAAAATAGTAAAAGTCTATTTTATAAGTGCGATATGCATACACACAAACATTGTGCATTCCCTCCTGAGCAATTTACCCACCACTATTAAATAGTTAAACTTTACATAACAATTCATTTTGGTAATTGATATAATTATAGCATTTTCAGGTGAGTAACCTGCTTAGGTTATAAAAACAACATGTGGACATCGGGTATTTCAGTTCAAGTAGTGTGGTTCCAAGTCTATGAACCAATTAGCGAGGCTGTCAAGTGAGCTGTTTGAGTCTGTGTTGCTGGAAGCAAGCTAAAACAGAACAGTGGGGAGAAAGCTAGAATAAATATTTTCTCCTAATATCTGCCTTTGTATATTTTTAAATTTCTAGGTTTTTTTCCCCCTTATATACCACTGGTTCCCACTTAAGTACTCAAAGTTCTGTTCAGGATGTTAAAATAATAAGTTATCAATAACATAGAACTCTAAAGGCAGGGTAATCAAAAACTAATCCAGTGATTTCCAATCCTGGCGTCATCAACCCCGGCATACTTTAAGTAGGCTCCGCACATGCCAGAATCTGCTGTAGTCTGTGTAATCCTAACAGTAGGGTTGGTAATGTTTTAATATGAAAATATCAAACAGCTATTATTTCTCTGCATTGAATAGAAGATATGCTGAAATAAGGCTTTTTTTTTGTCTAGCAGGTGCAATTTAAACTTATGTTGTGAAAGAAAATATCTTGTGAACCTAGATTTTTAGAATACAAAAATTTTAGATAAATATAAGCAAATAAAGGGCTTATGACTTACACAATGGGACAACAACTCCTGGTAGATGTGCGGATGCTTCTATAATTTCATCAAAGTTTCCATATTACAGGATATATATCCCTAAAGTTACATTCATAGATCAATACATCAAATGACTAGAACAAAGTCAGGAGACTAGTGATCAGCCATTTGTTGAGAAAAACTATTAAGTGTATTATAAGTAAGTTGAAGGTAGGGATGGGGACTACTGGGGGACAGATGTGTTTAAGTTAGCAGTGAAATGATGGGGATACAGAAAGCAGAGACAGAGAAAGGTTTAATCAAAGTTAAGGGTGGATGAAGAAGCTGCATGGGAACCCATGATCGTGCACCTGAAGTAGAAGATCCAAGGGGTCAGTAGAACACATGTAAGATGAAAGAACAGGATGGATGGAATACTGAAAAGAAAAGGGCTAAGTGGAAATTGTGGCAGTGGGTCCAGAAAAAGAGGATGAGAGTGGGTTAAACAAAATGAAGGTTGTATGAAGGAGATTTAAGAAACTGTGATGATCTGTAAGCTAGTTGAAGCATTATTTTCCAGAAGGAATTGAAATAGAAATAGCCTGAACAGACAAACAATGCTGCTCCCAAAAGACAAGTAATTAAATGGCAATCTCAGTGCCAGGCACAAGTTACCTCCTTACATTAAGGAGAGCAAGGGGTGGAAATTCTGTAAGCACAATACTCATGTATTTTCCACAAAATTAAAAGTTCAATAAAAGTAAAGCTGTTTTAATTCATGAGAGCATAAGATGTATACATTATGTCTTCATGTTGTGAAGGCAAGACACGAGTTACTCAAAGTGTGGGTGTGAAGTATTTCAAAACCTAGAAAATCAAATATTCACTCTTTCCTCACTTTTGCTCTGTGCCTACCCATCACCATTTCTTATTGTCAAATATAGGATATTTTTTTCATATGGGTATACTACAAATTAGCCCAGTAAGCTAAATAACCTATCAAAGGGCAATATCACTTGGCTTAAAATCAAGAAACAAAACGATTTGGAGGTTTTACTCCAATGTTCACAAAATTTTCTAAATTCAGAGACTCTATTTACTACTACTATACAAAGTTTATATTAACACTAATTTCATTTAAAAGTTTTATAAAGTATATTTTCATCATATTACTTCCTCTCCTCCAACTCCTTCAATACACTCATCACCTCCCTACCCATCTAATTTTGTGTTCTTTCTAGACCTCACCAAAAAAAAAATCACCAAAAAAGCAAAAATTAAAATAAGCAAACAAAACACCCAATAAGACAAAAATATCAAAACAAAACAAAAAGACCCCATGACACATACACACAAATAAATAACATGGAGCCCATTTGTGTTGTTGATACACTCCTGGGCATGAGACCTGCCCTGGAGTGTGATGGATATACCCACTAATGGATAATGACACCCCATTAGAGAAAACCGAGTTTCCCTTTCCCAGTGGGTATCAACCTCAGATAGCTTCTTGGTTAGGGGTGGTAATTTGTGTTCATTTCCCTTCTTCTTGCTGCGATTTTGTCTTGTTTGAACCTGTGTGGGTTTGGTGTGTGCAGCTCTGTGAGTTAATATGTGTATCGGTCTTGTCGTGTCTGGAAGATGCTGTTTTCTGGGAGTCATCCATGATCCCTGATTCTTACAATCTTTCTGCCTCCTCTTCTGTCGACTTCTGAATGTTGAGTGAAGGAGTTCCATAAAGACTTCTCATTTTTGGTTGAGTGCGCCAAGTCTCTCAGTCTTTGTACATTGTCCAGTTGTGGGTCTCTGTGTTAATTAACATCCATTGCAAGAAGACACTCCTGTGATGTACACTGAGTGATGCATTGATCTAAGCCTCAGCCAATTGTGTCAGCTGTGGGTCCCTGGTAGAGAGTGGTTCTGCAGGTCGCAAGCAGTCACAAAGGAATGGACTTGAATTATGGCTGAAAGGGGTAGCAGGGAACAACTAGGGAGAAATGTCTGTGTCCACATCAAGAGGCCAAATGTTATAGTAATTAAAAAAAATCTTATTGCTCTTCACATATCATGCATGTGAACTGAGAAAACAGCTGTGTTACCAAGTTATAAAAAAAAAAAAAAAAACAAGTACAGTGTGAAGGAGGTGGTATATGAGCTGTAAGAACTGCTGATATTTTTGATCAGTTAAAATATCTATGACTCATCATAAAGACTCTATTGTGTGACTTTTAGTCTGTCTTGTTTATTTATTTGTGTTTTTTTATACGTTGATATTCAACTTTAAAAAAAGATTATGAGATTATAATTACTTTCTCCCTTTCGTTCCCACCCTCTAAACCCTCTCACATACCTTCCCACTCTTTCATTCAAATCCACCTCCTTTTCATTAATTGTTATTACATACATATATGTGTATACATATATATTCCTAAATATAATGTACTCTGTGTGTATAATGTTATTTGTATGTTTTTGTAACGCTGGCCTCTTAGCACTGGACAACAAATTAGTGTGCTCTTCCCTGAAGAAGACCATTCTTTCCCTTGCCTAGGAATCCTCAGTTGCCTATAACTCTTTGTGTAGGAGCTAGGTCTTGAGGGCTTTGCCTTGTCCACTCTGGCATGTCGGTCCTTGTCATCCTTGTTCAGCACACATTCATCATCTTTTAAAGGTTCATAAACATATTCAATGTATCATGATAACCTGAACTCCCTCCCGGAGGCATATCTCACATTGCCTCAAAACTTATTGTCATTTTATATATAATCCATTATGTCCATAGTGCTGGCCAAATTCACACATGTGTAAGGTCATCCACTGGGGTCTGGGAAACCTACTAATTGCCACCCCCTCTAAAGAAGCATGTATTTCTCTTCCTCAGCGGCCATCAGCTGCACTAAATCCCCAGCAAGTAATCAGACATCATTGGTCCCACACCAATATGAACATTTTAACTATTGAACTTGTGAAGGTTATATACTGATGATCACAGCTGCTGTGTATTCATGTGTAAACAGCCATGTCCTGTTCAGAGGCTAGCTTTTTATAGCATCCTCCTCATCCCCAGGCTGCTACATTATTTTTAAACATCTTCTGTGATGTTCCCTGAGCCTGTGAGAAAGGTGATCCACAAAGATGTCCCATCTTTGGAAGAGCCCGCTCAGTTGTTTAGACTTAGCATATTGACCAGTACCCTTGGCAACAAGATGCTTCTCTGAACAATGTTGAGAATAGCAAAAATAGATAAGCAATAAACTTAAATATTACAAGACAATTTGGCAACATGACCATTTAGCAAAACAACATCACTGGATTCTCACATAGGGCCTACAGCTTCCCTAAACATGGAATTTGATCCTGTTTATAGGACCAGGTGAGCATTCTCCTCATGAAAATATTTTGCTCTAGGCAATTGTAAGTACTTTCAGAAAGGGATGTGTACATATGCGCAGTTTGTGTGTTGTAGAAAGATTACCAGACTGAAGAAAAAGAAACCCCCACATGTTAAGGGAGCAAGCATCTTTCTGAACAATGGTTCAGTCTTTATGAAATGATGTTCTGGCAAAGTAGTTCCTAAGGTCCCTTCAGTTTTAGTTGTGCAGCCCTGTAAGTTTTCTTGCATCAAATACCCTGCCTAAAGAGCATCATTGGAATGATCAATCCCGTACGTATTCTGTGAAGGTTAATGGTATCTGTTTATACTGTTAATTAGATTATCAAAACATCCAAAATTATTCAAAGATCATGTTTTTTACTATTTCCTAAAAGGATAGAGTAATATTTTGTTGTTCACACAGTTATTTTGAAGTGATTATTCTTTGTTTTCATTCAAATAAATATATTTATGTATAATAATTTTGTAACTTTAATGTACTCAAATAGAAACATTATTTTTGGTACCATATTATATTGAAAAAATCTTAATGAAAAATATATGGCATTTTGTTCAAAATTCAGAGATCACATTTTTCTTAGTTATAAACTATAGCATGGACAATGATGCACAATAATGGTTCAATATTTATTTTTATATATTTAAATTAATATTTTGTTCCAGTATATATAGATACAGGAAATATTATTAAACTTAAGAGTGTACACTATTACTATTTAATAATTTTGCTGTTTTAAATATAATAAAAACAAATTAGTGCTTAGCAACAAAGCGAAGGATTCCCTTAGTTATTTTAATTTAGTTGCCTTAATTAGTTTTTACTTAAAATATACTTTTATAGCCAGGCCTAGTGGTGCATACTTTTAATCCCAGCACTTGGGAG